>JAJJMA010002407.1:0-20924 GCA_023529015.1 Papaver nudicaule
CAGTATGTGTTGTTTTAATCATTTGCGTGTGTTAATGTTTTACTCTTGCAGTATGCCTATGTCTATGTACTCGAATTCAGTGTTTGTACTCGAGAGATCCGTGGTTACCTATATTATGCTTGTATTTCTTACAAATAAAGACTTATAAGGGCAATTGCAAGTTACCATTTCTGTTGATCCTTGGCAACACAAAAATTCATTGAAAAAATGTACTTAAAGGGTACCTCAACCCAATAAATACAACCGAGATTCGTGACAAAGATTCTCTGGAATTCTCAAACAATCGGCTTATCCATTACGGAGGACATGTGCAATTCTAGATTTACAAACTGAAAAATTGAAAAGTTAGGTGCACGAAGTGAATTAGGTGCAATCCAGTCTTCAAAAATCCCAGATCCCGAATGGCTCTCAACTTAAACCCTTGGATACAATTTTAACCGCAGTCAAATTAGACTTGTGTTTATGGATTTCTCTCAGCTTCGCAAGTTTTATTTCATTGGGAAACAACAGTTAAGTTATAATCTTTTTAAATTAACAATAGGGGTCTTGTGATTTTCTTGTACTTTTTTTTTGTGTGCAAAATTTTCTCTTAATATATCTTTTTTTTTTCCACTCGAAAGTAAAAAAAATGGAAAAAAATTGACGTTGTCACCGAAATATGAGCCTAAACCTTTATAAATCTCAGGCTAAATTTGAACAAGTACCACCGGTTAGATTATTAGACTCATTGATTTAACGTCGCTGACAGACACACCAAAATTTTATCCCTCCACAATTCCCGACTCTCACAGATTAATTGAGGACTCCACCCACCCCACCCCACCAGGACAACGGGGGCCCAATCTTATGTGTCCCTCGGGTTTTGTGAAGGGATATATCATCGGGATATAAATCATTTATGTTGATTTAATTAACCTTGCTTTTGATTAATTAATTAATTAATCATAATAACATCTTTAAAGCTTTTGGACATTTTGGTGTCAAAAACATGATTTAATCAAGGTCTTTCTGATTAATTAAAAGGGAAAATTACAAAAATGCCCCAAGTGTACTGCTTTAAAGTTTTTGGACACCTGTATGTCAATTATTTGACCGACAGCTACTAGTAGTCGTACCATGTACCCCAATGAAGATTCCCCCAGTTGCTCTAATCTTCTTCCATATACATTTCTGTGCATACTTTTAAGGCAACATTAGTCATTAACTGTGAATGGCTCATCAGGGTGTTTCAGGTCTAGTTGGGAAACTTGTAACTGAAATAGAGGTCAATTGTGATGCTGACAAATTTTATAGAATGAGGAAACACCCTGAAGAATTCCCCCAGCCAGTTTCTGATCTTTCCAGTACTGCCGTCAAAGTTGCCCAAGACGATGGGCATCGCTCTGGTTCTATAACGCAATGGGACTATGTTCTTGGTATGTATAAATCAACTCAGCATTGCAGTCTATGATCCCATTTTTATATGAAATGATTTTGTAATTTTGTCTCAGTATGTTTGTTTTTGTTCGTGCAGAGGGTAAGGCGATGATCGCCAAGGAAGAAACGACACATGATGATGAGAAGAGGACTTTACATCACCGTATATTCGAAGGAGATTTGACGAAGGATTACAAGAAGTTTGAGTCGATAATCGAAGTTAATCCAAAGCCAAATGGACATGGAAGCATTGTGTCTTGGTCTATTGTGTATGAGAGAATGAAGGAAGATTCTCCAGCTCCCTTTGCTTATCTAGCCTTCTTCCATCAGAACCTCGTTGACGTTAGTTCTCAACTCTCCGTTTCAGAATAAGATGTCGATACCGTAAGTACACGAACACCGGCTTTAGTGTTGGGTTCAGTATGTGTTGTTGTTATTCCTGCGGTATGCCTATGTCTACATACTCAATTTCAGTGCTTGTAAACTGAAAATAAAGACCATGGGCACTTGATGGTATGGTAGGTTCTGTTCAATTGACTCTATTCTGTAGAACAAGGGTTTCTTTTCAATTGCAAAATGTAAAAGGTACTAAAATTAAGGAGCCTAATTATTATGCAAATTGTCTGGAATTCTCAGACATTCGGCCGGGGGGAAAGATTTCGATAACTTAATTTTTAACAATTTTTAACTATAAGCTTATGTAAATTTCTAGATTTACAAACTTGAATTTGAAAAGCTAGGTGCACGAAGTGTTTTAGGCTAGGATATGGAAGCTCATCTTGGTGATTTAGTGTGTGGCTGCATCCTGCATTTGAGCATGTCCAGGCTTCAAATAATCCCAAGTATTTTCAATGAAAATGGAAATAGATTGGCGCTGTCATTGTGATTTCCGGAACTGATTTGTGTCTGGCATCATGAGTTCTGCAATTTCTTCCATGTTTTCCACATAATGGCATAAGGCATAAGAGGCCATTTTGCCTTTCGACATCCTGCTAATCTGCCAAAGCCTTCAGGTTGAGCACTGACATATCCAGCTTGAACCCAGTAAATGTTGCAGATACAAGTCATGTAATTCCAAATTAACTAACTCACAATGAAAATGGCGATGCCTCTGTGTTGCAGCATGCTTAATTCTAGTGGGTATTGACTGATGCAGAGTAGCTCATACGCCAAACTGAACCGTAGGTGGGGGTTTTAGGATTTATAACAGCTTATAAAAAGAATTTAAGCCTTCAGCAATCAGTTCGCTGTAAGGAGAACTTGTTGAGAACTCACCTTACAAAGAGTCATTCTGGTCAGTAATCAATGTGGTATAACTGGTGTTGTTAATCTCATGCTTGAGACTTTGAGTTGAGCCCTGAAAATTTTGTTTGATTTCAGATTTCTTTTTATTAGATTTTTAGAATTATTGTTAGGTTATTAGGGTTAGGTTATTAGTGTCACATTTTAAAAATTTGAAACTGGAAGGATTTACTTATTTGATATGAGGGTACCCAACTTCCTTAGCAGTTGTTAGTGCCAGTTGCATAGCTTTAGTTTCAGTCACAAAAGAGGTGATTCCCACAAGGACTGAACCTGCTTGAACTAGTATTCCTTGGTGATTCCTGATGATGAAAACAGCCCCTGCGAAACCTGGGTTTCCATGGGATGCCCTGTCTGTGTTGAATCTGTGGATCATGACCCACGGTACTGGTGGCGCATCCCAACTCACAAAGGTTATGTAGGTGTTATGTACGTTGGAGGGTAGAGTAGAGCAATTAGGACATTTGTGTGTCTTGCCTTCAGAAACTCTAGGGTAACACTGCAATAACAATTTGGGTTGGAGATAGTGTTGTTTGTCTGAAAGTGGCAGCATACCTGACTAGCCAGAGGCTCCACAAAAGATAGCTATAAAGTTTTGAGGTGAGGTGTGTTCCGAGTGGATTGAGTCTGCCAATCTGGGAAGAATTAATTGGTAGACTCTAGATGCTTGTTTGGGAGTTTTTGTTAGATATTAAGAAATATAGTGTCTGTTTCCTGTTATATACATATGTATCTTTGGTAATCCGTGTAAGCCAAGTCGGGCTATATTTGTAAAGTGTATCTGATCTCGTATATAAACAGAGCAATGTGTAACTGTGTAAAATCCCGATGGTTAGATCTTACACAATACACCCAAATATGATACTCCAACATACATACAATCATTCTCAAACAAGCAACCATACAACAAATATAAAGAGTGTAAGGGCTAGAGATACTTGACAAGATGATTTACTTGGTTCGCCCTTAAAGTAAGGACTACATCCAAGGATTCCACTATATAAGTACGATTACAACACTCCATTACCTTGCTAATCTTTACGTTTAGTTCCTTAAGCAAGAACCCTAACTTTAGTCTTGGGCTGTAGAGAGCAAGTGAAATACTTTTCCTCTCTCCAGACCAATCCCAAATGTCTCCAACCCCTTTCTCAGTTGGTTAGTTCGCTATTTATAGACCTTTTACATAGTGGTAAACAGCTAATACAAACAAAGTTAGACTGACACTATTTGTCATGACTCGCCGACACACACACCTCGGCGAGTTCATTCCATACTTAACAAACATAGACGAGAGAATCTTCCTAGAGATAAGGTTGATGATGTGTCTTCACCGAGTCAACTAGTCAACCTGACAATATATCCGTTCTGACTTCTCTTAAATGCTCACCTAAATTTCACCTAACTATCACCTAACTAATGGCGATAGGTCTTCTACTCGTTGAAGCTCATCTCGCTGATACTCTACTCGTTAATACCGTACTCGCTTATTCTTATGTCGCTCATCCTGTTGGTCGTTGATCCAGGACATCTCGGCTGCATTCTTTTTATACAACAGCCCATCTAGGATGCTTTCATATCGGATAGGTATTTTCTACCCTTACATTTTGCCTCTTTCATCTCCTAAGACTTTAGTCGCCGGGGATGAAACCATAGTACTCGCCGAAAATACCGCCCCACGTTCTCCACTAGCCTTTTTTCTCGCCACACGTCCGCTAGCATGCATACGTTACTCCACGTGTCTTCCATGCGCAGCTTCACTTTACGACTGGTAACCGTTTTCGCCCATTATTTCCATTACTCCACTACAGCTCATAACCGTTATCGCCGGTTACTCTCCCCTACACTCATATAAATACTCGGCTCTGCCTCTGCTTCATCCTTTACGAGTTTTTTCTAAACCCTAGTCTTTCTGCTGCTGTTTCAGCTTTTCATCTTCTTCCTTCTTTTTTTTTCTCACAATCTTAAAGTTTCCCTTACTGCTGTTTCTTCTTTTCTTTCTTTTGCTTCATAACGATTTCTTCTTCTTTACGCTGGTTTCTGCTTCAGATCCTTTTTTTTTTCTCTATTTTCCGTCACCAATAACCACCATTCTTCATCTTCTCCGGCTAATCTTCCACCGGAAACCACCAATCTTCATCTTTTCCAGCCACCTTTAAGCTGTTCCAATGGCTCCAAAACCCTCCAGATCTAAAACCATAACTAGCAAAACAAAGTCTACTGACCCAAAGGTGCCACACTGGAATACCGATTGGCCTGGCTATTGTGCCCATCACAAGGTAGAATATCTCAATCCCAAGATCCATTCCCTGCCTGAGACAAAGAAGGCATCTGATTTGTTATCTGTCGACGATCTTCTTCGATCCGAGACAAGTAATACCTGGGCTGCTGTCGCCTTTGGTCAACTGAAGGCTGGGCTGAAGTTTCCTCTTTACAACCCGAATAATACTTTCATCGTTGATCTTCTTGCGGAGATTAACAGAAGTCCCTTCCAGCTAACGGGTAATGCTATCCGAGTAATGAATGAATGGAGCCTGCGCCGAGAGAGCAAAACAAACTATCCCTCACTCGCCAACTTGAAAGCTCACAAGCCTGAGGAGTTTACGGTGAAGAAATTTCTTGAACAATACTCTGTGGCTTCTTGCAACAGAAAAACTGATCCCTGGGCTATTCGATTCGCCCCAAAACCTGCTACAGACTTGTTACTCGCCGACGTCGAGATTACAAGTACTAAGGACAAACCATCCGTTCGCCACAGTTCAGAGGGCGACTTCTCCAATCTTCCCTGTCTCGTTGACGGTCCTTGGCTACTCGGCTGGGAGGATGATGAAAAGACCAAGATCCGAGAATCCTTCTTGCCTGAACATGCCCATCTCGCCAAGCATACTTTTTGGAATGTAGTCTGGCCTGATGCTGACAAATACGCCAAGGATGAGAATGGCAAATTTCTCAGGACGGAAGATAAAGGCTATGTCAAACTTTCGGCTGATGCCGTTGCTGGGACAAAGAGAGGGCGAGAGGATACTACTGTCGCTGGTGCCTCTCAGGTAAATATATATCTATGTTCTTGCTAGAGTTATTTCCGTGTTAGCAAAGATCCAACTGAAGATCTTGAAACAAGCATTTTACTTAAACTTATTTTAAAAATATGTGCCAATATATTTTTAAAATATATATCTATATTTGCCTCTGCTTGTTCCGAGATCTGATAGATGTATCTTTGATGTTATGCAATTTGCAGCGCTCCAAGAAATCTAGGCCGTCTCCCGCCGAAGTGGATGAAGAACTTCGCCAACTAGCTGCTAAGAATCTGCCTCCTCCATCAATTCCTTCTTCACCTGTCAAGGAAACTATTCCTATTCAGGAAAATCCTGAGCTCGTCGGCGACCAATCTATCAAGGATAGCTCCAGCATGCTCGTCGACCAGCCTTTGGTGGATAACTCTAGTGTTCTCGCCGAGCAATCCGTAAAGGATGGTTCCACTGATCCTCCTGCTATTGAAAATACAGAGGACATGCACCTTGACTCGGAGACATATCCCAAGAATAACGATCATCTCGATATGGATCTAGATCAGCTCAACCTTTCTGGTGGTCGAGGTGCTTCCGAGCCCTCTTCTTCTTCAAAGAATCCCCAGATACCATCTGTTCAACATACTCCTTCTGCCTCAGTACTTGAGCCACATCTTGCTGGCTTAGTCGTTCTTGACAGGTTGCCTCGGCACCCTCTTGTTCCTCAGCCCGCTAAAGGACCTGGATGCCTTCAAGTGACTGCCCCTAATATGCTCGCCGCGGCTTTCGACAAACTTAGCGTGGCGGATGACTGCACAAACCATGAGTATTATGAAACCTTGGCCCAATATAGTCGCCCTGGGTTTGTGCATCACCCAAAGTTTCATACAGCTGCCGAGGTCATTCCTTATCAGGAACATTTCAACCTGTTCAATATGGTAAGTATTTTTGTGGAATTGCATCATGACTAGCTCTTGCCCTCATTTGAGACTTATGCTTACTGTATGCGTTCTTCAGCACTTTCACCACTGTTTGAGCGTTGGCTCGGCCCTTGAAGGACTTGGTCGCCAGAATATTAACCTTAGGACTCAAATTAGCCAATTGAAACATGAGGCCACGGTGCATGGTCAAGAGGTTGATAGGTTAAAGAAGGAGGCTCGAGACAGGAGCCTGACAGTCACTACTCAACAGGGTAAGTTTCTCCATATCTTTTGTTGCTTGTGTTATTTTTCTTTTGTTTTGCTTCTTTCGCCGACCCTTAGATTTCCTGCCCTCCAAGGTTGCCATTCCTCTGATGACGATAGGCTTAGGCGAGCTGAATCCGAAATCGAGAGACTTAGTAATAGCAACCTTAAGCAGTGTAGCCAACTATTCGCCTTCCAAAAGGACCTTAAATGGTGCCGCCGAGAGTTGGATCAGGATGTTGATATTGTAAGAAATCTTTGTAATACTTATCAAGCTGCTCGCTCGGAATTAGGCCAAATGATTAGCCAACGAGATGATGCACTCCGCCGAGAAGAACTAGCCCTCGCTGCCAAGGTAGAGGCCGAGACATGCCATAAGCGAGCTTCCTTCCTTTGGAAAGAGGAGAAGTCCCGAGCTGATAAATTAGCTTCCCAAATTATTAGCTTGAGTACCGAAAAAGAAATCGCCGAGTTTCAGATTCAGCGTTGGAAGGATTCAGCGAAGAGGCAGGAAACCTTAACAATCGAGTTATCAGCAATGCTCTGACCAACATCGCCGAATAGAACAAATGTTAGGTCCGTGTGCGAACGAAAACTTCGAGTTTCATATGACTCAGTTTAGGGAAGCACAAGAGGGTATGCGAGATCATGTCCGCAACCTAGAAGGTAGCTTTTGTAGGATTTACTCATGACTTATCATGTTTACGTTTATTTTCCATCTTCCTCATCATATTATTCTTTCTCTTTGCCTCAGCAACCATTCAGAGGCTGAAGAATGAAGCAGACCAGAATCAAGAGGTCATCAAAGGTTGTCATGAACTGGAGACCAAGGTCCAAGATCTTTCTGATCAGCTCAAGGAGCACCAGCTGTGCCTCAGCAAGATAGATGAGTTATCTGAAAAGCTCAAAGAGCATGATTCCTGTGCTGGCCAACTCGCCGATCTGAACAAGCGACTTCTTGACCATGCCTCTTGCGCTGGCAAGATTCAAGAGTTGGAGAGTGCCCGAGATGGTCTCGATATTGAACTCGCCGAAGTCAAGGACGATGCCCAATACTGGGAGAAGCGTCACAAGGATGATGTTGTCAAGGCTGCCTTCGTCGGCGCCCAGGATTTTGCTTACAAATTCTTGCCTCAATGTGGAGTGGAGATTCCCTCGGCCTACAAGCGCCTCACTCCTGAGCAACTCGCCATGCAAGAGAAAGCAAGTGCCAAAGGAAAAGAAGTACTGGGTGAAGAAGAGAAAGAAGAAGAGAATGAAGAAGAAGTTGTTGAAGAAAATGAAGAAGAGAATTATGATTCTGAGGAAGAAAGCTCAGAGGAGGAAGCTGAAAATGACAATCCTAAGGGACAAAACCTATCCCTTGTTACTTTTGCTGAAAGTGTTGAAGGGCAGACTTCTGAAATGGCGACTGTTAATGCTAGTCAACCTCTCGCCGAGCAAAGTACTGAGGTCACTATTGGTATTGACGAGCAGAGCACTGGAGATCTCGGCGGGCCAAATGCTGCTGGAACTGCTAGAAATGATTGCCATCCTGATGACAGTGGAACAGGCGACATAGGCGCAGATCTTTTCGGCGACCTTTATCAGGACAGGCCTCCTACCCCCAAGAGTCCTTTTGCAGATCCTAGGTGTTAGAGTAGCTTTTCTTCTGCTTTTTAGATGTTTGTGATAGACAAAGTATTTTTCCTTTATTTTGCATTTTTCTTACTACCTTGAATGTTCTTGTACTGAACCTTTATCTTTGAAATGTTATTTTGGTGAATGTTGTTTTTTGTGTTAAATGACATCCATTCCCCATATGCAATCTTCCATGGGTATATTTACTTATTTTCATCTTGTCTTGCAAGAGCTAACATTCCAAGGAGTGAAGCCCTGGCCCTCGTTACCGCCAACAATATCTTATAAATTGAACTAACAATTTCCCAGAGCAACAGGGTAGAACCCAGCCGTAATCATTACTTGTGCCCGTCGGCAATCTAATATAAGTAGAATGGGTTGCCCTCATAGACTTCAATACACTCCGCCAGGAGTGATGCTATGGCTTAGACGGATTAGCACACCAGCGGAACCGCCGATGTGATGCTACAGCAAAAGGGGACCTTATTTCCTTACAAACACTTACAGATCAACAAGTAACACGACTGGCCTTACAACTAGCCTGGGTCGGACTAACAGTTACGATAAGGGCTTTCACTCGACGGAAGTTAGTCTTCTGCATAAGAGATCTTGACTCTTAGTTAATTTATTGATTTGGGCATTTTGCCTTTAAAGAGGGCCTTTGGCCTTAGCACCTGATCAGGGTTTTGTATGGCATTTTTGCCTCTGCATTTGGCTTTTATAGCCTGCTACTGAGTACTTTTGCCTCGGCTATTGTGCTCTTGGAGCTTTAAAATTCTATCTATCACTGGAGTTAGATTACTCAGTGAGTAAAAGTGCAAATGACTCAATGATTTGTTAACGGGGTTTGGCGCATGATAGCAAACCTACGTCCCCGGATCTTATTTGCTTCTATTTTATACAAGCTAATAAGACTTCTTGGGTATTATGCCCGCCCAAGACTTTGGATTTTACATGGTATTCATCAAGGATAGTACTTTTTAAGGAACCTGGCGTTCCAAGGATGCTCGAGTTGCACGCCATGTTCATCAATCAGTACATACGCTCCTGGGCCAGCCACTCTTTTGACGACATAAGGGCCATCCCACACAGGTTCCAGCTTCCTGCACCCTTCTCGCTGAGATGGGGGAACTTCTCGGAGCACCAGCTCGCCGGGTGAGTATTCTCTGGGAATCACTCGCTTGTTATATTCTCTTGCTAATCGCCGATGGTAGTTCTCCATGTGAGTAAGGGCGATCAGTCGCTGCTCTTCTAAGTCATCTAGCTTAGCTAGGATGAGATCTATATTCAGATTCTTTTCCCATGCCTCATGCTTTGTAGTGGGCAGAATTACTTCAGATGGGAGTACTGCCTCAGCGCCGAAAGTAAGTAAGAAAGGAGATGCTCCAGTTGCTTCTCGGACCGTAGTTCTATACGACCATAAGACATTGTGTAAATGCTCACACCATGCCTTTTTGTGCTTTTCCAATCTTTTCTTCAATCCCATTCCAATAGTCTTATTGGTGGCCTCTGCTTGGCCATTACTCTGAGGGTATAAGGGAGTTGATTTTCCCAATTTGACGCTATAATGGGCGAGTAACTTTCTTATATTGTCGCCAACCAGTTCTTTCCCATTATCGGTACATATCTCCGCCGGTACACCAAATCTGCAAAATATGTTCTCCCAGATGAATGTGAACACTTCTTGTCCTGTTTTCTTCCTGATAGCTTTAGCTTCACACCACTTGGTGAAATAATCTGTCGCCACAATAATGTACTTCCGCTGTCCAGAGCCTGTAGTTAACGGACCAATAATATCGATGCCCCACTTGGCGAATGGCCAAGGGCTAAGCACTGAATTCAGAGATGTTGCCGGCGCTTTAATTCTTCTTCCATACAGCTGGCATGGTTTGCATCGCTGAACATATTCCTTTGCATCTCTATTCATCCAAGGCCAGTAATATCCTTGCATTCTGACCTTCAAGGCTAGAGCCCTTTGGCCACCGTGATTTCCACAGTCCCCTTCATGAATCTCCTTTAATAATTTATTACCTTCCTCTCTGGAAACACATCGCAGAAGTGGTCCAGAGAATGACCGGCGATATAAGATTCCATCTCGGAGTTCATAATTCGCCGAGCGACTGATGATCTGATGAGCCAGGATTTGATTTCCTGGCAAGGTTAAGTGGTCCAAATAATACCGTATCGGCGATCTCCAGTCTGTTTCTGCTGATTCTTCAACACTCGTTGTTAATACTTCCCATTGCCTTGGTGTTGTTACTGATGGCTGCATTACTCTTTCAATAGCTATTGAAGGAACATCTGGGTCCGTCATCATTGAGGAGATAAACGCCAATGCATCGGCGTGCCTATTGTCTTTTCTGCAGATGTGGCGAAACTTGATACCTGTGATCCTCTGGGCATACTCCCTAGCGAGTTTTAGGTACTTCTGCATAGATGGGTCTGCTGTCTGGTATCGTCCAGATATTTGTCGAATCACCAGCTGGGAGTCACTTGTCAATCTAACATTGCTAATTTTCATTTCAATGAGTATCCGCATGGCGTGAATGACTGCTTCGTATTCTGCCTCATTATTAGTCGCCGGGAATTCCAGTCTTAGCGAGTGCACTATCCTTGCCCCTTTCGGCGAGATAAGAACAATTCCAATTCCATTTCCTTCTTTATTCGACGAACCATCTACATAAACCTCCCATCCATCAGGCCTGCATTTCAACAAATCTGGAACTTCATGCTCTTGCTCATCCAAGGAGGATGGGATTTCTTCTATCTCTTCTTCTTCATCTATTGGGAAGTCGGCGAGGAAATCTGCTATAACTTGAGACCGCTGAGCTGTGCGTATTTCATACTGGACGCCGAACTGTTCAATCTGCTGATTCCACTTGGCGATGCGTCCCACTCGTTGAGAGCTGTGCAAGATAGACTCTATTGGAGTTTTTGTGAGGACCACAATGGGATGGGCATGAAAATATGGACGTAATCGCTGAGATGCGAAAACTAAAGCCAGAATCAACTGCTCTATTTTGGTATAATTCTTCTCTGCTCCTTGCAACGTCCTACTGATATAGTATATAGGTGTTTCTCCACCTTTGGTTCTTACAAGTACTGCACTTATGGCAAACGGCGTAGCGGCAAGGTATACCCTGAGTTCCTCGCCGTGCTCAGGTGGCTGAATTGCTGGGAGAGTAGCGAGATACTTCTTAATACCCTGAAATGCAGCTTCATGTGCCTCAGTCCAGTTGAACTTTTCTCCTTTCTTTAATGTCTGAAAAAACAGCTTGCACTTATCGGAGAATCTGGAGATGAATCTGTTGAGAGACGCCAAAGTCCCATTGAGTCGCATAACATCCTTTACAGTGACCGGCGAGGGCATCTCTATGATTGCTTTAACCTTGGCTTGATCGGCTTCCACTCCCTTCTTGGTGACGACATATCCCAAGAACTTTCCTGAAGTCACGCCGAAGACACATTTTGCTGGATTGATCTTGAGCTTAGTAACACGCATATGGTTAAATATTTCTCTTAGGTCTTCTACATGAGTTTGCTTCCTCTTACTCTTGACAAGCATATCGTCGACATAGACTTCCATTGTCTTCCCAATCCATTTCTCGAACATTTTCTGTGCCATCTCTTGATAAGTAGCGCCAGCATTCTTCAATCCAAACGGCATCCGAGTGTAACAAAATAACCCCTTAGTGGAGAAGAAAGCTGTATGCTTCTGATCTTCCTCTGCCAAAGGTATTTGGTTATACCCTGAATAACCATCCATAAATGACAGCAACTCGTGACCTGATGTAGCATCCACAGTCTGGTCAATACTCGGCAATGGGAAACTATTCTTGGGACAAGCTCTGTTAAGGTCACTGAAATCAATGCAGATCCTTACTCCCTTGTTCTTCTTTGGTACTACAACCATGTTGGCTATCCACTGTGGATATTGCACTGGTCTTATTATACCAGATGCCCTCATTTTGTCAATTTCTGCCTCTACAGCCTCTTTATAAACTGGGGCCAATTTCCTTATTCTTTGCTTGAATGGCCTAACCTTTGGATCGATATCGAGCTTATGGCATGCTATCGCCGGATCAATCCCTGGCATCTCATTCATGCCCCAAGCAAAGACATCAACATACTCCTTGAGTAGTGCTAGCAATTTCGCCGATTCATCTTCAGTTAAAAGAGTACCAATCTTCACCATCTTTGGCTCCTGTTCGTCGCCGATATTAACATCCTTAGTAGGTTCCACCGCCGTGAAATGTAATTCTGGCTCTCCCATCGGCGATGGTTCCTTAATTGCTATAAGGTTTTGTCTCCAGACTTCGCCGAGTCTTCTACTAAGTTTGTTGAATGTACATATGTAGTTGGGTTGGCGATGAAGTCTAGAATTTCCTGCTCCTTAATCGCTTCCTTGCCGAGCTTCTTTTTCTCTGCCAATTTTACCTTTCGGTTTTCTCGCATTTGCACATCTGCTGAATTGCACGCCCTGGCTACTGACAAATCTCCAACATATTCGGCGACTCCAAATGGTGTGGGGAACCTTAGACGCTGATGATAAGTAGAAGGGACTCCTTTTAAACTGTGGAGCCATGGTCTCCCCAGAATTGCAGCATACAGCGAGTCAACATCCACAATACAGAGAGTAGTATTCAAGAAGTACTCGTCGCAGATTTTCACTTTTAACTCGATTTCGCCTTTAGGCTTAGATGCGATGCCATTAAACCCATAAATGTTATAAGAGGATACCGTCGGCGAGGATATTTTCTTGTCTTTCGCTCTCATCGCCTCAAAGGCAGTGTTAAAGAGGATGTCCACAGAACTACCCGGGTCAATGAGCACCTTCGGCAGATTCCATCTGAATAGTAAGAACCAAAGGGTTGTTATGATTTCTTCCTTCTGGTGGAATCTCTTGGGCAGAGAATCCAACACATGCTTTCATCCACTCCTGTAACGGCTCTTGCTTAACGGCGACACTACAGATCTCATTTCCCATTCTATCTCGCTTATGGACTCGAGACATGACATTATCATGAAATTCATCCCTGGTAATTTTCGAATGCACAATGGAAAAGCAATCTAATTCCATTAAATCTCGCTCAACCTTAACCTCATACACATTTGGAGTGTGGACCGGAATGGCTTGAATTGGCTGAACCATGAGAGGAGGTGGCGGTGGCAATTCCAGGAAATCCTGGAATTTCCCCATTCGGACGAATCGATGGACTTCTTGCTGTACGCCGGTACAATTCTCAGTTGTATGGCCATGAAACTGATGGAATTGACAGAATGAATTGGTATTGGCTGGCGGGACCCTTGGGTTTCCTCTGTTATAAGGATAGCGGATTTCATCCCTACAATTTGAACTTTCAATCTGACCAAATGCATCGGTATAAGAAACACGCAACTTGGGCAAGGTAGCATCTTGAAAAGGTTGCTGGTTGCCTCTGCCAAACTTTCTATTATCCCCATTATATCTTCTATCTCCATTCCCATTTCGCCGATTATCTCTTCCTCCTCGTCCATAATTTCCTCCCCTGTTATCTTGCTTATCTCGCCCATCATAATTTTCTCGCTTCTGAGAATTCCAATGTTGCTCGGCGGTAACCTGCTGCTTTCCTGCCTCGGAAACTACTATCGCCGAAGAGGGATTCTGTGCCAACTTCCTTTGTTCTGCCTTCAACCACTCTTTCTTGATTTCTTCTTGTTCTTCCGGCGACAAGCTGTTAATCGAATGAATTTTTTTTGCTCTTTCCTTCTTTAGTCGCAACTCCTCCTCTCTGATTTCTTCAAAACTCAACCATTCATCTTGCATCGCCCTCAAGGTCAGCAAGTCCTGAGGCATGTTCCAAAACAACTTCTGGTACAACTGGTCAGTAGTCTCCATAGCGCTAAGAAACGATCTTATTTTCTCCTTCTCTGAAACTTCTGATCCTACCTCGCCGCTTGCTTTTCTCCATCTTGTAATAAAAACTTTATAAGTCTCCGAGGGCCTTCTCTTAACATTGAATAATCTTTCCACGCCAGGCCGGCCTCTATTGTTCTGAATAAAAGCGTGCAAGAATCTACTTTCTAACTTTTCAAAGGATTTGATTTTTCCTTCCTCCAGCCCATCAAACCAGGCTAGGGCTTCATCTTTTAGTGTAGCGGGGAAAGCCATACACATTATAGGATCCGATCCTACCCAGGCTGCCATATCTCGCTTATAAGCCCTCGAGTGCTGTGTGGGATCTCCAGTTCCATCATAAAAAGAGGTAAACTTTGGGGGGGAGTACTTGGGAGACACGTGTCCATACGTAATACAATCATGAAAGGGTGTTTTTTGTGCCTCTAAGAGCGCAACTCTATACTTCGACTCCCTTGAAGACCCACTTAAAGCTTCTACTTTATCTTTTAGCTGGCGCAAGTCCTTCTTCATCTCCTTATCTGCTTTATGTCGTCGCCTAGAGCTGCTGCGGTCTTTATCCTTTCCAGGCAAATTTATCCTTCTACCCCTCTCGTCATACTTCGCCGATGAATCTGAAATTTCAGTCGAGCTGGTTCCACTTTTTTCAACTCGACGAGATGAAGTTGTATGGGAATGAGACTCATGGCGAGACGAATGAGTGTGGGATCCATGGCGAGATGAATGCGCATGGCGAGTTGAGTGCGAATGGGACCCATGACCTTTATTTTGTGCCGCCATCAATTCTCTATGACTCTGAAGTACCGTCTCCATTTGCAATTGCATTTGTCTTTCGAACTAATTAGCCTGTCTGTTGTTGGCCTCAAGAATTTGCCTCAGCAATGCTTCCGTAGTATTAGTAGATCCGGTATTATCTGCTATCACTACTGGACGAGTTACAGTTGCTCCAGGTACTATCATTGCACCATTTCTGCTTGCCGCCTGCGGAGTGTCTGGCACCACCGTTGGGACTTCTTCTACCACGTGCTGGGTATCGCCGACATCCTGCACCAACTGCTGCTGAACATTGGATGCTACTCTGCATCCAGCCATTGCATTTTGAACTGCTCCTCCTGCATTCGATGTCTCTCCTCTGATGAATCCTCCAGCGCCAATTTGTTCGCCACAGGCATTTGCTTCTACTGCGCCACTGATTCTTGTTAACATTGGATTAGGCTCAGGTGACCTTTCTGTATTCTCGAAACGTGTGATATCCTCTATGTAAACTTCTTCCTGGCGAGTCGTATGTTGAACTGGAGATCGGCGAGATGAGCTTGCCATATTAGGATCTACTGGACCAGCTAGTTCCACTGCCCTGCTTCTAGTGTTATGACCACTTTGGAGTGTCGCCGGTGTAGGAAGAATAGGGTGTCGAGGGGGCCTACCCGCCGGGGCTTTATCACTTCTTCCTCTAGGACCCATTCGCCGAGATACTGTAAAAGAAGACAAACACACTTCCTGACAGTATTGCTCTGTTAGTACTGTGGGTAAATGCCAAATAAGTTAGTTGGATTACTTTTCAGAATATTGATGAATGAAATACAAAAAGGAGCAGCGTTGTATCACGTGACGGGCAGATAATGACCTAAGCATGACAAAAATTGCAAAACAACCTATGTAGCTATGATTAGAAATCAAAATGACTGTACGGCCAACATCTTGGAAGACAATCTAGCAAGGTTTTAAGATGACATTTTATGAAACCGGGGTTTATACCAACTACCAGAACTAACACTTTCCTTACCATAAAATATATATCTATATTTGAAAACTCATTCCCAAAACAACAATTTTCTTTATAAACAACTAATTTTCCTACTGCTCATGTGAGAAAGGTGAAATTTGTGATGCATTTGTCCCAGCAGGCCGATCAATCATTATTTATAAGCATGCTAGCACTTCACACAGTATGATTTCCTTAAATGGCAAAAAATGTTCACCGAGAATCTAGATCCATCACCATAGCATACTAAAAATACTCTAACACTTTCTAAATTTAGTAACACTGTGCAAGAGAATCTTTATAACGAGTTACCTATCATACCATATGTAGCAAAACAAAAGCAAAAGCATGAAGAGATGTCATGTGGCGGCAAAGTATCCCAAAATAGTATGAAAATGTCGCCGTGATACAACGGCGAGCTCTAGAGCTCTAATACTATACCATATATAGAGGAACAGAGAATATACAGTAACATCTCAACTCGTACTCAGAATCAGAGAAAAACATGGATGAGCTAAAACTCATGAAGAATCAATAAGAAGTTCTGTATACAGCGAGTAAAGGTAACTGAGATAGTACCGACGAGTTGTTATGCATGTGATTCATACCATATATGGAAAGAAAAGATCATCAATAAATCATACCAACAAATCAAGGAAACACAAGTTCAAAACCTTTTCTAGCGCCAAAATGTAACTGTGTAAAATCCCGATGGTTAGATCTTACACAGTACACCCAAATATGATACTCCAACATACATACAATCATTCTCAAACAAGCAACCATACAACAAATATAAAGAGTGTAAGGGTTAGAGATTGATAAGGTGTCAAACCTATCAAGAATATGTTCTCGATTCTAAACAACACAATTAAGATGTAGCAAAGTAAGTCGAGTTCGAATCCACAGGGAGGTGTGAGTTTTTGTTGTTATAAGGTTTAAGTTTGTTGTTTTTCAATAACAAAAATTCTGAAAATTATAAGATGTAATCAAATATGAGAGAAACATTGATTAAGGAATCATTCTCGACCACGAAACAGGAATCAAATTGATATAAAGCTAATTCTCTACAATCTTCTCGATATTAGCAACCCTAGAAAAGATATAAGCTCATCTAATCTGGTTATCTCCTATATTCACCTAAAAGAATAAGTTCTCCTTAAGGATTCTATTCATGTGAGCACCTAGAATAAGCTCTCTAGATAAAACTCACTTGAATGCATTAAATTCTATGAAATAGGTTACTCCTAGTGATGAGCACATAAGCTCGACTCATACACTAATGTCAATTTCTACATAAAAGTGTTTAACAAAATCCCTTCATCAACACAAATATATTGCTACTTGTGTTGAGATCTCCAAGACAATTACGGGTCTAGAAAATCTCAACTAGCAATTGTTAATCAACAATTCAATTTCGAACTTGAACTATCAAATAACATGAATAATCAAAGCATAGTAGAACTTGAACAATAAAGAAGAAGAATTGCGGAAAAATCGCTTATTTAATATCAATCATAAATCATGTCTCGGGTTTTGAAATCAACCCTAACCAATAATAGAACTTAGCTACTCATAGTCTTGAAAATAAACAATAACATCTTTTAAATAAAATAAGGTTTTGAGCTAAAGAAAATTGAGAAAAGCAAACTTAGGGTTTTTCCAAGCTTTCCCAAAACTGCAGCCAAAACAGATGAATAAAGATGATCTTTTTTTTTCTCCATGCGCCTGTCTTTTATAACTCTCCAAAAATTGAGACCTAGATAATAAGTCCCTGCACTTTTGGCCAACACATCCGGCCCATATCCAGCCCATACCAATTAGCACCCACAAGCAGCCATCCTCCTGACTCATAACTGAGCGGACCTTCAGTAAATAATACCCTCAAAATATTGACCAGCAGCACCAGAAACCACTGCAAACTGACCTCCATAGACAACCGCAGCAGCTGCACAAAAACACAGTTTCTGCTCTTCAATACCCATTCAATTCTCTGCCATCTTCCTTGCTCTACAGCCACAGCAACACCACAGCCATAACCTGCAGCTTTAACTCTCCACTAATCAGTGCCATAACCCCATTCAAAACCTTCAAATAACCACCAACCATGGAGCTCCAAGAAACTCACAGAAAACGTCTCCATACTGGCCATGAAACTCGCATCATCCAACAGCAGACACCACACACCAAAACCCCTTCTTATGGCCTGAACTTGACCTCCATTCGCCACAAATTCCACCAGACTGGCCACAATTCAACTGCAATTGTATTCACAGTTCTCCACTGTCTTGACTTCAGGCCTTACCCTCTTTTGTGTCTGAAATCCTAGCAAGAACCAACCCAAAACTCTCTGCATCCAACCAACGACAACACAACAGCAACCTCCTTGAACAGCACATAACAGCAGCATCAAGTATTTCACCCTCTTCCTCATGTCTCTGTCACCAGGATTTGAGCCCCAATTCCAGCTAAAGATTGAACCTCAAAACTCCATAAACCTTCGCCATTCTGAGCTCTATCTCCAACTGTTCCACTGTAAAATCAATACCAAAACCCTGAAATCCCAGCAACCATAGACTTTACAGAACCACACAAACCAGCCAAACAGCAGCTCCATCTTCATACAGACAACACCCAAAAATCACCATCATCCATCCACAGACATCACCAGAAAACCACCGGCATCCCATTAGTGTATCAGCTTCAATCCCCTTGATAATGAAATCTTTAAGAAGCATTTAAATTCCACCGAAAACCCTCTGAAACTTGCAGCAACAGCAGCAGATAACCTCACTCCATCGACCCTCCATTACTGACTGAATCCCATCTCCGTTTCTCTGCCCTTGGAACCCATTGAAACTCGCAGATCCATGGCAGCAAAAACCTTCTCTTCTCTGCTCCTTTTCCAGCTCAAATGTGACCCCAAATTGCTATAAAATCAAACTCAAACTCGCCCAGAAATTCAGCCATTGAAACCCCAGCAGATCAGCTATAACTTCGAACCCCTTCTCACAAACCTTGCACAAACCAGCCATAACAATCCGAACCCAGAAAAATCACAAAACCAGCAGCTCAAACCCTTGTAAATCACATCTGTATCACCTCAAATACGACCTCCTTCACCTGATATTTGAACACCACGGTTCCCTTAGTCTACTGACTTCAAACACCACCTGTTAATCTGCCCTCCAAGCTCCAGAAAACCCTTGGAGACTCACCATCAACCGGAGCTTTTCTTCCTCTTTCTATTCTGGTTTCACCTTCAGACACAGATCTGAGAAATAGAAATCTGCGTCTGTTTTGTATAAGATAAGGGGGTACCCCTTAGCGCTGTGCTGGGGTTGGGAACAACCCGGCGCCCTGAACTCTTGGTGGTGCCCCTAAAATGATTGTTTCACCCTTTTTCTCAATTCTTCTCCTTTTTCCTCCAAATGACTCCAAAACACCTACAAAATGCAAAAGAAACGTAAAACGCAACTATACAAGAACTATAGCAAAGAAAGCATAATCAATGAATACTTTAGAGAGGTGTTTTAGACACCTATCAAATTCCCCCACACTTAGAATTTGCTAGTCCCGAGCAAAATAAAATACAACAACTCCGTGTCGTAGAGTCTACGATTGCGCTTAGCATGCACAACACGCCTTTTAAACCACTGAGCGTCCCCAGTGGACGAGTGAAGTCTCGTGAGGGCTTACTTACTAGAGATATACCCACAAAACCTTCAACCAATTTCTAAGCATTCAAGGTGTCAAGTCTGCAAACAATCTATAAAAGAGTTTCCCTGCAATTACGGCGGTAGAAGCATATGAAATGTTTCACTAAGTACAGTAGCCAATGTGTGAATATCAAGTGTAAAGACGGCACCTTCCTCACTAGTCTGACATCCGCCTTGACTTTGTCCTCACCGGTTAACCACTCAAACACACATAAAGAGATATTTAGGGTGTCACACAAAGGAATTGGACGCTAATTTATGTTTCTGAAAATAAGAAAGATATCCGAGGACATCTTAGGAAATCATCATATAAAGGTGGGAACTCTTACTCACCTTCTCATCCGATCAGCAGGCCACATCCCTCTCTCCACGGCATATGTATGATAGAAACAATGTGCTTGAGTTGTTGTTGATCTCTGAAAATTGATGCTTCCTTTGTCTTCGGCTTCTTCCTTGACCTTCTAATAACTTCTCTCAACTGAAAATGCTCAAGTAACACACCTTCCAGCTGCAAATTAGTATCTTGTATTCGCTCAAAGACCCAAGTGTAGTGTAAGATCTTTCTCTCATTCTTATGAACTGATTGTAGCTTCATTACTTGTTAAAATCTCACCAAAAACTCTTCCAAAACCAACTGATTCATGCCAATAATCCTTGTACATCTGAACCTCTTCAAACCCATTGTATTCATCCACCAAACCCATGAAATTCACCAAAAATCAGCAGTCATTAACCTCGTTCTTCTCTCAACAGTAAGCTTTTGCACTTGTTTTTCAAATCAGTGGTAAAGAGCACCACTTCACAACTTGTTTGTAGCTTTAACACCGTTAAAACATGACCCCAACCGTTCATTCTCTTTATTGCTTCTTAGGCCAGAAGTTTAGGCCACCTTAACTCACATCTTGAACTCAAAACCACACAAACACAAACCATTGACCACCTCCCATTGTTGCATATTTTCAAAACCCTTTGTAAACAAGTACCAACCCATGGACATTGTGTCGCAAATTGGGTGGT
>JAJJMA010002424.1:0-14099 GCA_023529015.1 Papaver nudicaule
TTGGAAACAACAAGTTCTCCAGCAAGAACAAACAGTTTAATTCAGTACAAGTTTAATCAATCAATCTCATCGATCATTGATTAACTCTTCTCATTCAGCATTTAATATCTAGTGAGAACTGAATATCCAAACTTCTTTAGCAATTTAATCATCAACATCACAGAAAATCATAGCAATTCTCTGATCTCATCTTTCTCTGCTTCCCTCCCTAAACCAACCCTATATCCTCTTCTTGTAACTGAAGCAATACTCGAACGGCCATTTCTTGGTTTAGGCGAGTCTTGTTCGATCTTGACCTCTCGAATTCATTACAATCTTTTGTTACATCATCACACTTTATACTTTACCCTCTAAATTCTCTTTATTGTTTTACACCTAAAACATTTGGCGACCACAGTGGGAGGTCATTATCTCAGTTTTAAGAAGATATGGTTGAAACCAGGAGGCAGAGTTCAGAGAATACCAATTCTCCAAATAACCCCAATATTCCCACGAGTTTGCCTGCAAGTGGGGTCACAAACAACCAAGTAAGTGGCGCCATCACCTCTGGGCCCACAATCCAAGCCGTGAGCTCAAACCCTAACCCTAATTCTGCTTCTGCCTCAACTCAGAGGGGGCCAACCTTATCCACTCCTCCCTTGGGCGTGTCATCCCCTCTGGTGGGATCCACCACGCCTCCTCCAGCCTCATCTCTCCAAAACGTCCAGCAGGGACCCGCCTTATCTCTATCCTATTCCAACATATCCCTATCTTGTGCTGCAGGGATAGCCGATCATGTCAGGGACGCCACTGCTGGTCCCACCACCAAAAACGTGATTACTATCACCCCTAATGGCGTCCCCTCTCTAGTGGGACCCAACCCATCTCCTTCTTTCACTCCTACCATCACCCAATCTCTCGGTTTAAGCCCTGCTTTGCCTCTGTCACTAGCTACCGCGCCTCATGTTGTGGGGACCACTATCAATACCGCTCCCACAAATGATGCCCCCATTCCTAGCCAAGTTAGTCTTTCAGATCTGGTAAAGACTTGTCAGGAAGAAGAGGAGGATCCAGAAGATTTCGTACAAAGGTTCAGAGCCAAAGCTTTGGATTATCACAACAGGGAGATGAATGAATCACAACTGGTGGGGATTTGCATAGGAGGGATGGAGCCATGGCATCAAGAACCAATGAGGAGATTCCGGCCCCGCACGTTCCAACAGCTCCGTGTAATAGCCGGGCAATACACCGATATGGGAGATAACTCTGTCAACAGGGGACTGGGGACTGAAGGCTTGCACCATGAAGCCACCAACCCACCTCGACGCATCCAGAGTTTCACCACCTACGAAAAACCAGTAAGTCAAGAAGCTATTTTCTTAATAGAAAATCTATGTGAATTATTACACTTCTCGAGGGGACAGAGGGTAGACACATTTGCTGCTCTCAACCGCATCGCTTTCAGCACGGATCTAACCCCACCCTCGCTAGAAGTCTCGGAGATGTCTCTCGCGTCTGAGCCCATGGTGAAGGATATTACCTTTACTGAAGAAGATATGATGGCCGAAGATGGACATAATCGAGCTTTATACGTCACGACACACGTCAAGAGTGTAGAATTCAAAAGAGCTTTGATTGATACTGGAGCTGCTGCCAACATCATAACTCTGAAGACTCTGCGCACTGCTAGGGTTCCTAAAAATCAGATCGTACACCATCCTGTTGTAATGAAGGATTTTGAAGGAAACATGACTAACACCTACGGGTATGTCAACTTGGATCTCAAGGTGGGACCTATCCAATCAAGGGTGAAGTTTCACGTCATCGAGAAGGAACCTGATTACCACATGATATTAGGACGCCCCTGGATCCATGACAACAAAGTCGTCCCATCTACTTATCACCAATGTATGAAGGCAGTGCTCGATAAAGAAATCATTCGTGTCCCGGCGTCATCATCCCCATATTCGCCAATATACGAAGCAGAATTCTTCGAACCAAAGGAAACCGCGCCAGAGCCACCTAACAAAGTCTATAGCATTCCTCTACCTGCGTGGGACTCTATCAAAGACGAAAAGCTACCACAACCCACGTCAACCAAGGAAAGCATGGAAGGCGCATCTACTTCATCAGGACTTCTTAGGTATGGTTCGATTATATCTCATGAAACACCTTATTCCAAAAGAAGTTATAATTTTACTGCTCAATACGATGCCGAGGGTAGAACCATCTACTCACGACGGAAATGTTAGCAATTAACAGGGGAGGGTGGCGACAAACCTCCCCGCATCAAAGAATGTTATCAGAATGAAGGATCCTTGGAGGAAGAAATTCAGGAAGCTCCGCCACAGCTACAAGATGGATCCAACTCCACAACTGATGCTCTTGAAACCGTCAACATAGGAACTGATGAGGTTCCCAGACCTATCTCTGTCAGCTCATCTTTATCAGTAGAGGAGCGTGGAGCCCTGATTAATCTTCTCAGAGAGTATCAGGATGTTTTCGCTTGGACCTATGAAGAAATGCCTGGGTTAGATGACAAGCTGGTGACACATCATCTTCACATTCTACCCGGCTCAAAGACGGTGAAACAACAACCACGCCATTTTCGACATGAGATAGAAGAACAAATCAAAATCGAGATTCAAAAGCTACTCTCTGCAGGATTTATCAAACCCATTCATCATCCTACTTGGCTAGCCAACGTGGTACCAGTCAAGAAGAAGAATGGTCAAATCAGGTGTTGTGTAGACTTCAGGGATCTAAACAAATGCTGTCCCAAAGATGATTTCCCGCTACCCAACATCGACATGCTGGTGGATGCTACCTGCGGTCACGCCATGTTTTCGTTCATGGATGGATACAGCGGATACAATCAGATCAAGATGTATGATTCAGACGCAAGTAAGACTGCTTTTCGAACTCCAATTGGGAATTTTCACTATACTGTGATGCCCTTTGGGCTCAAGAACGCAGGTGCCACCTATCAGCGAGCCATGACAGCGATATTCCATGATATGATGCATAAACAAATTGAAGATTACGTGGACGACATTGTGGTCAAATCGAAAACACGAGCATCTCACCTGGACGTGCTGAGACAGGTGTTTGATCGATGCAGAGAATACAAGTTAAAGATGAATCCTCTGAAGTGCGCGTTTGGGGTTTCTTCGGGCAAGTTCTTAGGCTTTCAAGTAACTGAAGAAGGAATCAAGGTAGACCCTACCAAAACGCAAGCAATCACCACGATGCCACCGCCGAAGACGGTAAAAGAACTTAAAAGCTTCATGGGGAAAGTCTCTTATATACGGAGGTTTATTCCTGGCTTAGCACAGTTCGTGGTATCATTCATCCCTCTACTAAAGAAGGGAGCAGACTTCATATGGTCTCCTGTCCAGGAGGAGGCTTTCAGAAAAATCCAACAATTACTATTGTCGCCAGCAGTAATGAAAGCACCAGTGCAAGGACGTCCTCTACTTCTTTATACGGCATCAAGCGACGCTGCTATTGGAGCACTCCTCGCACAAGAAGGTGATGATAACATTGAGTATCCAGTGTATTACATCAGTCGCACCCTAAAGAATGCTGAACTCCGCTATCCGAAGGTAGAGAAGGCATGTCTATCCTTGGTCTTCGCAATCCAGAAGTTCAGGCATTATCTCTTATCGAACAGGGTCGTGCTAATTACAAAAGCAGACCCTATAAGATTCCTGCTGTCAAAACCGGCTTTACTTGGAAGGCCAGCGCGTTGGCTACTACAGATGTCGGAGTTTGATATCGCTTGCGTGGCTCCAAAGGCAATCAAAGGCCAAGCTGTCGCAGATCTTCTTGCAGCCTTCCCTGGAGAAGATACCACCGCTCTGCATGAAGATGTACCTGGAGAATTTCCGGAAATATCCCTAGTCAAAGAGGATACTTGGCTGTTATACTTCGATGGCTCCGCTACACCAAGCAACAACACTGGAGGGGATGGAGTAGTATTGGTTTCTCCTACTGGCGAGGTATTCTCACACTCATTCAAATTAGAATTCCAATGTACTAACAATTCAGCGGAGTACGAAGCATTCCTGATCGGATTATCGTTGGCCGAACAAGCGGGAGCTACCAATCTGGAGATTCGGGGTGATTCCAAATTACTGGTGAATCAAATGAATGGTGTTTACTCATTGAAGGAGGTCACTCTCGCTCCTTTTCGCGCTGAAGCACAAAGACTATTAACTCGTTTCTCTGAAGCTATTATCGTTCATACCGGTCGAACTAACAACAGGCATGCTGATTGTCTCGCAACATTGGCTTCGAAGTTACAGTTTGAAGGTATGGAAACGACTCTCACCGTGCATAAGCGTACTCTTTCATCAACTTGGTTAGCACAGACCGGCGAGCCAACGATACATGATTGGAGGACACTTGTCATTGATGAACTCACTCAATCGTCACCAGAAAGGAAAGTTCGTCTCAAGGACCTGAAGAACTTTTTCTTATTGCATGGAATTCTTTATCATAGGAATTCAGATGGATCTTTATCCAGGTGTCTTGGGGATATCGAGGCCCAACAACGACTTCATCATGTCCACAAGGAGATCTGTGGACAAAGTCTAGTGGTCACTCTATACAGACGACTCCAACGGTTGGGATACTACTGGCCCACCATGGAGGCTCAATCCAGAGAAATACAAAGTTCTTGCGATAAGTGCCAATCTGCTGTACATCATTCTGAAGCCTTGATGGTGCACCCCGTTGGAGATTGGCGTGAACCTTACATCCAATATCTCCGGGATCAGGTCCTACCTGCTGAAAAGAAAGATGCGGAAAGATTGAAAAGGCGAGCAGCAAGGTTCGTCTTTCGCGAAGGAATTCTGTACCGCAAAAGCTTCGGTGGGGATTTACTACGCTGCTTGGCAGATCCGGAAACGAGTACCATACTCAAGGAGATGCACGACGGCGAACACCAAGGTAAGAAGAAGTTATTTTTACAAGTTCATGAAAAATATTATTGGCCTACTATGGAAGACGATGCCGCCATGTTCGTTCGAAGGTGCCATCAGTGTCAGGTTCATAATAACCTTATACACTCTCCGTGTCTTCCTCTGCAATCTATCAGCAGTCCTTGGCCGTTTTATAGCTGGGGACTTGATCTTATTGGAAAGATCAATCCCGCATCTTCTTTACAGCATGAGCACATTATAACCGCTACTGAATATTTCACGAAGTGGGTGGAGGCGATTCCGCTTAAGAAAACCAAAGGTGTCAATATAGCTCAGTTTATCAAGGAGCATATCATCTGTAGGTTTGGAGTTCCTAAGCACATCATAACAGATAATGGTTCGCCTTTTGTTAATCAAGCTGTGGGAGAATTACTTCAAGAGTACGGTATTCAACATATTTGCTCTACACCTTACTATCCTAAAGGAAATGGGCAAGCTGAAAGCACCAACAAGACGTTGATTCGGATTCTGAGTCGAACCGTTCACGATAACCAGCGGTCTTGGCATGAAAAACTCCCCATGGCATTATGGGCGTACAGAATTTCTCCAAGAAGTTCTACAGGAGCTTCTCCATACTCTCTGGTATATGGTACTGATGCCATTCTCCCAGCTGAAATCAAGATTCCTTCGGCACGCATTGCCATGGCTAGTGGAGTCTACGCTGATATTTCTGGTTCTAGGTTTGCGGAATTGGATACTGTTGAGGATAAGCGTACGAAAGCGGAAGCATATATGGAGGCTTACAGAAGAAGGATTTCTAGAGCGTATAATAAAGCAGTGAAGCCAAGGGTCTTCCAAGTCGGGGACTTGGTATTGAAGACTGCCAAACATATTCAACAAGATATGTCAGCTCCAAAATTCTCAGCTAATTGGGATGGGCCATACGTGGTGACTAAAGCAGCGCTTAGTGGCTACTACAAAATCTCTACCTTGGACGGAAAACCTGAAGGTACGGTAATCAATGGAAAGTGGCTCAAACCTTATTACGTGTGAATTCCTGATCACATCTTTGTAAAAAATTTTATTCATTCCCAGTCAGGTGCAAACCTCATTTGCACTTAACAATTGCAATCTTACAAAACTTTTTTCATTCAGAAAATATTACTTATTCAATTCAAAAAAAAAAACAATAAATCTTCCTTCAAAATAAGCCTTCCAAGAGTGCGTAATCTTTTGGATACAAGTTTTCCATCTTTTCCTGAAACGCCGCAGTTTTAGCTGATAAATTTTGGATAGCTTCACCCACCTTCGCAGTTTCTTTTGCAATTTTCTCCTTAAGGGTCTTCAATTCCCTTTCTCTTGCTTCCTCTTTAGCCTTCATCTCTGCAGCAACTTCATGTTCCAAGGTCTTCAGGCTTTCCACCATTTGATTGACCTTTTCAGTTTCTTCATCAATGGCCTTTTCATCCTCATCGATAATTTCGGGATCAGGGCCATCTGCTAGAAAGGACAACCGGTCCATCTTTATCTTTTCAAGTCGTGCTCGAAGCCACCCGACTCGGAATTTAACGTTTTCAGCTGAAGAAAGTAGGTGCTCCCACTTCAGAACAGTTGACAAGTTAACCTTGTGCAAAGATCCTTGTTCCATCTCTGCTATCATGGGCATCAATAATGCAACCATAGACACCAATGCTAATGAACAGTCCTTACCCAAAACTTGGGTGGTAGCTATGTGGCCGTATTTTCTCCATATTCTTGTATACAGGGAAACATATGTCTTCCGAATTAAGAAGCCACCAACAGATTCGTAGTCTTGGGATAGAGATTGCATTTGGGGATCAAAAGGAAGGCTTGCCCTGATGCTGTTACCAGGAGGAACGTGATCTTCAAGGTCTACTACTGAAACTGGACTATAAGTAGGAGAGCGGGGGATCTCAGCCATCTTTCTTGGAGGAGCGCGAACACTCTTTTTACGAATCTGCAAGGAAGTAAAGAATAAGAAGATATTCTCAGGATTACTATATGAGGAGCATAAAGGAAGGGATTTACTGGTGAAGAGTTGCTCATCCTTGGCATCTTGCTTTGTGGATTACCGGTACTACTATCTCCTTCCTCTTCATTCTGCAGTTAACTCATGGTTAGTAAAATCCCAGAAGAAAGTATACATACGAAGCACAAATGAAGAATTACTCACAGAGCTGGAAATCCGAGCTCTACGCCTGCTAAATTGGCTCAAAGGAACATCACTGCTGCTGTTGCTCGACATGCTAAAAAATCAAAAGATATATGGAGAAAGTATGATCCAGGAGTTTTCTGAAACAGATATTTATATAGGCGCGGAGTATTTGAATTTTAGGGTTTTGAGAATTCAAATCCTATAACTGTTGCCTACATAAGAGGAGTTGACTCAGGCACGTCTATGAGTGGACTGACTAAGTCATCAACTCCTGGAGATAATATCACGTTTTTTAAAAAAAAGAGAAAGCCTGCGTGAGGTATATATTTATACCTACATATCACGCACGGTTTGGGAGTCCTAACCTAGTTAGGATTCCTGCTTGAATGGGGTTGGCCTTAGGCCCTGTTTGGACTTCATACTCGTGGACAAGACTTCTACGCGGATGTAGCTGGCCCATCAACTTGGTGCTCACCCTGGAACACTCAAGGTTCCATGCTGCGCAGGGGACTTAATGTTGATGGTGGTTTTTGGCGAGGAGGTCACAAGAGTAATTTCGCATCAATCTCTGGCATCCTGGAATAGCTCAAGAAAAAGGTATGAATTTATTCTATAGTAGGGATAAGATATTTAAATTACCATTAGCTGTATTTTGATGTCTCACGACCCTAGCCTAGTAGCATGGTCCATATCCCTAGCCTATACAATAAAATACCTACGCATACGCGTTAGCCCAGCTCATGCTCGAGCCAAAACCCTAGGCCATTCACGCCACTTAGCAAAGAGGGAGTATACACGGTCATTCTTGGCCTATGGCCTAAGCCTAACCTTGCCAAGACATCACGCCATCCACCTCTTGGCTGGCCTAGCCTAACCCGCCAACACTTTTGGCCATTAATCTCTCGGCCTAAGCTTAGCCCCGCCTAGCTTAGGCCGCCAACACCTTGGCTTTTCTTCCTCTTGGCCTAAGCTTAGCCCCGCCTAGCTTAGGCCGCCAACACTTTGGATTTTATTCTCGTGGCCCAGCTTAGTTCCCACCTAAGCCAAGTCCCACCTAAGCCAAGTCCCACTAAAGCCTCACGCCACTGCCCATCTTGGCTCTTGGCCTAGCGTCAACCCGCCATTGGCTTTGGCGCCAACACTTTGGCTTTCACCCTTCACGGCCTAAGCCTAGCCCCGCCTAGCTACAGCCCCGCCAATGCTTCACGCCCCCTCTCTTTGGAGGCCCAAGATTAATCCCTGCCCTAGTCTTGGATGCCCACGCTTCTAGCTTGCCTCAATCTTGGATATCCATGTTTTTGGCGTGCCTTGGCACTTGGGTGCCCACGCCATCTCCTCAACTTAGTTATGGATACCCATGTTATTGCCCTGGCCTAATTTTGGAGCCCCATGACTTCGCCTTGGCCAAATCTTGGAGGCCCGAAGTCAGGGCGCGGCTGAAACTTGGTGGGGAGTCACGGTTTTCCTTCCTTGTGCTCACGCAAGAGCCATGAGATCTTCTTCTCCCACGGGCTCTAGTTGCCCCTTTGAGGCTAGGATATATTCTTTTCTAGCTTCCCCTCTACTTATGGGTCCCACTGATCCAAATCCTAGAGGATCATGGATTTTACTTAGTCCATAATACTCTAGTTTCCTAATCAAATTCGGAAATCTGACAGTTCTGCTCACGTATTCCTCCATGGCGTGATTTTTAGAGCCCAATCCGTAAGGAATTAGAAGGCGCTTCCTTCACGAAATATTTTCCTCTCTGAATTTCCCATAACATACTAAAAATTCAGATTTTTATCTATTATGAGCTGTCCTGGGCGATTTTACAAACGAACAACATACAAACTGTACAGTAATCTGAAATAACATAAATGTTATTGTTCATCCTTTACGCCTTATGCCTAACTTCTTAATAAAATTATTATACCATGCAATATGGCTTATTATAATTATTGTGGCCTATCTTTAGGTCTTATATTGGCAATGCTTATGCATTCTTGATGATGGCTACGCCGTGATAGCATCATTCGTCTGTTTTTCCTGGTTATAGACTTGCTTCTATAAATCAGTGCTATAATTCTTAATCATGGCTCATTGCTATGATTCATATTATTTTAGACATTCATATGTCTTTATTATTCAGGGAATTGGTGCATTACATGCCACAAACCAATTTCCCTTATTTATGGCAAGACGAAAGTCGTATTTATTTGACTATTGCCACAGAGAGTTGCTGAAATCCTCTCAGTCTAATTGGCGATTGCATAGCTCAATCCTTAGACTCACCTTATCTTATCTAACGGCGGTTGCTAGCTCAACCCTTAGATTTATCTCATTGGTTTAAATGGCGATTGCCCGGCTCAATCCTTAAACCAAAACCTAAAAGAGACACACAAGCTTATCGCTTAATCTCTATCTTTATGCAAAAGTCCTGAGTTTACCAGTAATTGGTACGACTTTGCACTCAGTCAGCTTTGACTTAACAAATATTCAATCTTTAACAAATCTTACGAGAATCAAGTAAGTTACATGGGGGGATATTCTTTAGGGTTTTGGTTTGGCGGTCTACGGCACGTGTGATTGCAACGGCTCAATCACTTAACGGGAAAGAAACTAAGTCGTGTGAACGTTGCTGAGAAGATGGGATAGAGTAGTGGGCGGTTCATTCTTCCCTAATAATAGGCGCAAGACTTTCCCCACTCACTCCACACTCCCACTCTTCCACTTCTTCCACTTCTTACGAGATCAGTTGGAATTCTATTGCTATAAATAGGTCACTCGACCAGATTGGAAACAACAAGTTCTCCAGCAAGAACAAACAGTTTAATTCAGTACAAGTTTAATCAATCAATCTCATCGATCATTGATTAACTCTTCTCATTCAGCATTTAATATCTAGTGAGAACTGAATATCCAAACTTCTTTAGCAATTTAATCATCAACATCACAGAAAATCATAGCAATTCTCTGATCTCATCTTTCTCTGCTTCCCTCCCTAAACCAACCCTATATCCTCTTCTTGTAACTGAAGCAATACTCGAACGGCCATTTCTTGGTTTAGGCGAGTCTTGTTCGATCTTGACCTCTCGAATTCATTACAATCTTTTGTTACATCATCACACTTTATACTTTACCCTCTAAATTCTCTTTATTGTTTTACACCTAAAACATTTGGCGACCACAGTGGGAGGTCATTATCTCAGTTTTAAGAAGATATGGTTGAAACCAGGAGGCAGAGTTCAGAGAATACCAATTCTCCAAATAACCCCAATATTCCCACGAGTTTGCCTGCAAGTGGGGTCACAAACAACCAAGTAAGTGGCGCCATCACCTCTGGGCCCACAATCCAAGCCGTGAGCTCAAACCCTAACCCTAATTCTGCTTCTGCCTCAACTCAGAGGGGGCCAACCTTATCCACTCCTCCCTTGGGCGTGTCATCCCCTCTGGTGGGATCCACCACGCCTCCTCCAGCCTCATCTCTCCAAAACGTCCAGCAGGGACCCGCCTTATCTCTATCCTATTCCAACATATCCCTATCTTGTGCTGCAGGGATAGCCGATCATGTCAGGGACGCCACTGCTGGTCCCACCACCAAAAACGTGATTACTATCACCCCTAATGGCGTCCCCTCTCTAGTGGGACCCAACCCATCTCCTTCTTTCACTCCTACCATCACCCAATCTCTCGGTTTAAGCCCTGCTTTGCCTCTGTCACTAGCTACCGCGCCTCATGTTGTGGGGACCACTATCAATACCGCTCCCACAAATGATGCCCCCATTCCTAGCCAAGTTAGTCTTTCAGATCTGGTAAAGACTTGTCAGGAAGAAGAGGAGGATCCAGAAGATTTCGTACAAAGGTTCAGAGCCAAAGCTTTGGATTATCACAACAGGGAGATGAATGAATCACAACTGGTGGGGATTTGCATAGGAGGGATGGAGCCATGGCATCAAGAACCAATGAGGAGATTCCGGCCCCGCACGTTCCAACAGCTCCGTGTAATAGCCGGGCAATACACCGATATGGGAGATAACTCTGTCAACAGGGGACTGGGGACTGAAGGCTTGCACCATGAAGCCACCAACCCACCTCGACGCATCCAGAGTTTCACCACCTACGAAAAACCAGTAAGTCAAGAAGCTATTTTCTTAATAGAAAATCTATGTGAATTATTACACTTCTCGAGGGGACAGAGGGTAGACACATTTGCTGCTCTCAACCGCATCGCTTTCAGCACGGATCTAACCCCACCCTCGCTAGAAGTCTCGGAGATGTCTCTCGCGTCTGAGCCCATGGTGAAGGATATTACCTTTACTGAAGAAGATATGATGGCCGAAGATGGACATAATCGAGCTTTATACGTCACGACACACGTCAAGAGTGTAGAATTCAAAAGAGCTTTGATTGATACTGGAGCTGCTGCCAACATCATAACTCTGAAGACTCTGCGCACTGCTAGGGTTCCTAAAAATCAGATCGTACACCATCCTGTTGTAATGAAGGATTTTGAAGGAAACATGACTAACACCTACGGGTATGTCAACTTGGATCTCAAGGTGGGACCTATCCAATCAAGGGTGAAGTTTCACGTCATCGAGAAGGAACCTGATTACCACATGATATTAGGACGCCCCTGGATCCATGACAACAAAGTCGTCCCATCTACTTATCACCAATGTATGAAGGCAGTGCTCGATAAAGAAATCATTCGTGTCCCGGCGTCATCATCCCCATATTCGCCAATATACGAAGCAGAATTCTTCGAACCAAAGGAAACCGCGCCAGAGCCACCTAACAAAGTCTATAGCATTCCTCTACCTGCGTGGGACTCTATCAAAGACGAAAAGCTACCACAACCCACGTCAACCAAGGAAAGCATGGAAGGCGCATCTACTTCATCAGGACTTCTTAGGTATGGTTCGATTATATCTCATGAAACACCTTATTCCAAAAGAAGTTATAATTTTACTGCTCAATACGATGCCGAGGGTAGAACCATCTACTCACGACGGAAATGTTAGCAATTAACAGGGGAGGGTGGCGACAAACCTCCCCGCATCAAAGAATGTTATCAGAATGAAGGATCCTTGGAGGAAGAAATTCAGGAAGCTCCGCCACAGCTACAAGATGGATCCAACTCCACAACTGATGCTCTTGAAACCGTCAACATAGGAACTGATGAGGTTCCCAGACCTATCTCTGTCAGCTCATCTTTATCAGTAGAGGAGCGTGGAGCCCTGATTAATCTTCTCAGAGAGTATCAGGATGTTTTCGCTTGGACCTATGAAGAAATGCCTGGGTTAGATGACAAGCTGGTGACACATCATCTTCACATTCTACCCGGCTCAAAGACGGTGAAACAACAACCACGCCATTTTCGACATGAGATAGAAGAACAAATCAAAATCGAGATTCAAAAGCTACTCTCTGCAGGATTTATCAAACCCATTCATCATCCTACTTGGCTAGCCAACGTGGTACCAGTCAAGAAGAAGAATGGTCAAATCAGGTGTTGTGTAGACTTCAGGGATCTAAACAAATGCTGTCCCAAAGATGATTTCCCGCTACCCAACATCGACATGCTGGTGGATGCTACCTGCGGTCACGCCATGTTTTCGTTCATGGATGGATACAGCGGATACAATCAGATCAAGATGTATGATTCAGACGCAAGTAAGACTGCTTTTCGAACTCCAATTGGGAATTTTCACTATACTGTGATGCCCTTTGGGCTCAAGAACGCAGGTGCCACCTATCAGCGAGCCATGACAGCGATATTCCATGATATGATGCATAAACAAATTGAAGATTACGTGGACGACATTGTGGTCAAATCGAAAACACGAGCATCTCACCTGGACGTGCTGAGACAGGTGTTTGATCGATGCAGAGAATACAAGTTAAAGATGAATCCTCTGAAGTGCGCGTTTGGGGTTTCTTCGGGCAAGTTCTTAGGCTTTCAAGTAACTGAAGAAGGAATCAAGGTAGACCCTACCAAAACGCAAGCAATCACCACGATGCCACCGCCGAAGACGGTAAAAGAACTTAAAAGCTTCATGGGGAAAGTCTCTTATATACGGAGGTTTATTCCTGGCTTAGCACAGTTCGTGGTATCATTCATCCCTCTACTAAAGAAGGGAGCAGACTTCATATGGTCTCCTGTCCAGGAGGAGGCTTTCAGAAAAATCCAACAATTACTATTGTCGCCAGCAGTAATGAAAGCACCAGTGCAAGGACGTCCTCTACTTCTTTATACGGCATCAAGCGACGCTGCTATTGGAGCACTCCTCGCACAAGAAGGTGATGATAACATTGAGTATCCAGTGTATTACATCAGTCGCACCCTAAAGAATGCTGAACTCCGCTATCCGAAGGTAGAGAAGGCATGTCTATCCTTGGTCTTCGCAATCCAGAAGTTCAGGCATTATCTCTTATCGAACAGGGTCGTGCTAATTACAAAAGCAGACCCTATAAGATTCCTGCTGTCAAAACCGGCTTTACTTGGAAGGCCAGCGCGTTGGCTACTACAGATGTCGGAGTTTGATATCGCTTGCGTGGCTCCAAAGGCAATCAAAGGCCAAGCTGTCGCAGATCTTCTTGCAGCCTTCCCTGGAGAAGATACCACCGCTCTGCATGAAGATGTACCTGGAGAATTTCCGGAAATATCCCTAGTCAAAGAGGATACTTGGCTGTTATACTTCGATGGCTCCGCTACACCAAGCAACAACACTGGAGGGGATGGAGTAGTATTGGTTTCTCCTACTGGCGAGGTATTCTCACACTCATTCAAATTAGAATTCCAATGTACTAACAATTCAGCGGAGTACGAAGCATTCCTGATCGGATTATCGTTGGCCGAACAAGCGGGAGCTACCAATCTGGAGATTCGGGGTGATTCCAAATTACTGGTGAATCAAATGAATGGTGTTTACTCATTGAAGGAGGTCACTCTCGCTCCTTTTCGCGCTGAAGCACAAAGACTATTAACTCGTTTCTCTGAAGCTATTATCGTTCATACCGGTCGAACTAACAAC
>JAJJMA010002441.1:0-24714 GCA_023529015.1 Papaver nudicaule
CGGAGTTATCATAAGACACACTGATCACAAGTGATCAAGTCATAACGTAAAGCTCAAGCTGAGAGTTATGTTTATGTCTTTTGTAGCACAAGTGTAAAAGATAATGGAATCGCGTTATTTAGATTCACTAACCTGTTGAATGATGAAGTCGGATGTCTTCGTTTGATCTTCAGTCTTTCTTCAACTCTTCAACCAGTGATTCTAAATCCTACCAAAATCTTCCACAACCTAAAGCTAACTCTCACATGACTTCACCTAATTGTGTGTTGTTTAACGGTCGAGTTTTAATCACTAAAGTTGACAACTAAGATTAACATACCAACACTTAATGAAGTTGACCGAGCCATGCTCTAACACATCAAATAGGCTCGAACTTTATCCTTTTCCATGGCGCCATTTCCAACTTCCACGCATTGCGACCATCGTTCTGTCAAGATCTTAATTGATTCCTTGGGTCTTACCTTAATACTGAATAGTTTTTCTACCCCTGGCTTCGATGAGTTATTGTAGAGGAAATGAAGCAAGAAGACTTTCGAGAGGTCATCAAAGGACGAAATTGATCATGCTGGTAAGTTGTCGTACCAGGCTAAGGCTTCTCCTTTCAAACTTGATGGGAAGTACTTGCAGAGTACCTCATCCCTGTCTGCCCAAGATAAGAATATCCTTTGGTACATTTTTATGTGATGAGTTGCATCCACTGTTCTATCAAAGATGGAGTTGAAGGCTAAGAATAGCCTTTGGTACATTTTTATGTGATGAGTTGCATCCACTATTCCGTCAAAGATGGAGTTGAAGAAGTGCATTTCACTGGGATCGATTTGTTTAATAATTCAAATCTTAATGGCGAGCGGTTGACTTCATTTATTGCTTGTTTCAACTTCACATTTGTTGATGGTTGGATTCGGTTGCTGAGGAGCTCTGCTCTCACGGCCTTGATTTCATCCATCAGAACTTTTTGTAATGTACTAGCTTCGGCGTCTTTCCTCGTTTGCTCATTCTCGTATATGAGGTGTATATTGTTTCCCCTAGATCGGATGCTTGGCTCGATTCGATGGCTCAACACCTCTTCCTACGCCCGCTCTCGTATACTCCAGGGTTTGTTCTCGATGCAGTTGTTCGTTTGGAATGTGAATTTTCATGTGGACGCGAGTGACCTTCGCTATCTCTTTTGTAGTTCGAAGCTGATTTTTAGGCGACCTTCTTGTTTGCTTCACGCAATTGTTGCTTTAGTTTTTTTATTTTTCTTTTTCTACTTATGAGTTTTTTGAATTGTGCGGTTCATAAAGTTTCTTCTTCAGTTGGCTGGTGTACTCGGACCACATCGTCTTGATTTTCTTATGCCTCTTATTCTTCTTCAACTTCGCGAATTATTTCCTCTGGAAATCCTTCTTCTTCTGGACCCAAGTCTTCAATGAGTACCTCATCTTCGTTTGCTTTCTCTCGATGTTGTACCGTACTTGCTGTTATCTCTGGCGCTAGTCCCTTACTGGTAGACTGCCTAGTGTTTGGTCTCTAAGAGCATGTTCCATTTCTTGAAGAGCCCACTCCTTGTCTCGGCAGCGGATTGGATCTCGATGTCATTATGACAGTGACCCGCAAAAAGTAACAAACCCGTGAGGTCCAAGGCGGCTATCGCAGTGTACTATGGGTTTGACATGTTTGTAACGGAATATGACATGCAGGATTTTAGGGGGATTTTACGTGTACGACCCAATTATAGGTTTCTTTCCTGAGGGTTTTTGTAACTGCCCTGATTTACTTAGATCTTCCTTCAGGAAATCCATTTTCTCAACTTTGTCAAAAAAGCATTTGATGGATCGAAAAGCAAGAAAATTATTTCCTGATATAACTTTACTAGTAAAATCCGAAAATAACTCTAAACACGTTTAAGTGGTACGAACTATATATAGAGTTATAAGGGTATTCTTTGGAAATTTTAATGACAGCGGATTCGAAATCAAAATTTTACTGTTTCTTTCAAAGATTTTGAGAAAACACTATTTTCTTCCTTTTTTCATGAAATCCTTTTTGTAAAACCTTTTGTTATTGATTAGATCTTTGCATTTCAAAGCTTGATTTCCTTGAATAACATTGATCTATCATTATGATGGTTTGCTCAAAATTCTTAAGTATGCTAAAGCTCAAGCTCTTTAGATATTCAAGACAGTGGAGCTTGAAAATTTGAAATATAAAGGAAAAACTTGAAAACCATAAGAAAAAAAATTCTGAAAAATTTGAAAACCCTCAAAGCACAGGCAAACCTAAGTTGTTTTAATCAGTCTCTGTTTCTAGCGCCAAACTGTGTTGGTATAAAATTTGCATAGAGACTTTATACCAAACAGCCATCAGGAGATCCCATCTAACCATCAATATTAAGAGTAATCTAATGAAGAACATGATATCGAGACATGCTATGGATGATTTCGGAAAAGACTAAAACATACAACCATGAAGTAAAACCAAAGTATTCATTAATGCAGAGTATTTCTCTGGCTAATTCTACATGGATTATGTGCTTAAAGACTTGAGGAGAATAACACTAACCTAGACTCTCTCAAATGTCCCATGACTCAACAAAAAATTCAACCCTTACAAATGAGCTTGAGCTCGCCTTTTATAGACCGAGCTACAAGTAGATGACAGCTAATAAGGCAAAATACTCAATCGTGATGTCAGGAGTTGCCAAGTAAGTCGGTGGATTTCCGAGATGTCTTCGAGATTGGTGTTACTTTGCTGTCCTCCATTTATCTTTTCGCCATTTTGTCCTTTCTCGATATGATTTCCCTTATTCACTGTGCGAGGGTAAGTTGGCCCTTTGATGCTATTCAACACTTCATGCTTCCTTTTTTCTTAAGTTGCTTCCACCTCGTGGTGTTGACACATGTCTCAGTAGTTTTATGCCCCTACAAGTGAAGGTTGGACATCAACGCCCAGCGGGACCTCTCCAACCTCTAGCAATAGCTGAGTGGAAATGGGATTTAATTGCCATGGACTTTGTCAGAGGATTTCCTAAGACTCTACAGGGTTGTAATAGTGTACGGGTGATCATCGATCGTCTCACCAAATCGGCTTATTTTCTTCCAGTGGAGAACACTGACAATGTCCCTGATTTATGTGCCTTGTACGTCCAAGAGATTGTCAGACTGCATGGAATTCCACTATCAATCGTTTCCGACTGAGATCCTCTTTTTACATCCAAGTTTTGGGAGGGTTTCCAACAATCAATAGGTATGAAATTGACTATAAGTACTGCTTACCACCCTCAGATAGATGGTCAATCCGAACGGACGATCCAGATTTTGGAGGATATGTTACGAGCTTGTGTTGTTGATTTCAAAGGTCAGTTTAGTATTCGGACCTTTGACATTAATTTTCCTAACCTAACTCCTTCACCACTAAGTCATTTATTTGTTGTTATTCATAGGTAGCTCGAATGATCAGTTATCCCTTATCGAGTTCGCATATAACAACAGTTATCAGTCCAACATCGATATGGCACCTTACGAGGCGTTGTACGGAAGACCGTGTTGAACACCATTATGTTGGGCTGAGGTTAGTGAAAGGAGTGTCTTAGGACCCAAAATTGTTAAGGAGACATCAGAGAAGATTTGGATCATCCAAAGCCGTTTGAAAACGGCTCAGAGTCGTCAAAAGAGTTATGCGGATCAAAGAAGAAGACCTTTGGAATTTCAACCTGGGAACAAAGTGTTTCTAAGAGTTAGTCCGAGTCCGGGCATTAAGTGGTTCAGGAAGAAAAGTAAATTGGCACCACGATATATCGGGCCTTTTGAAATTCTTGAACGAGTGGGAGAAGTAGCATACCGGCTAGACCTACCGGCGAAATTCGCTAGCATACACGATGTGTTTCATGTGTCAATGCTTCACAAGTACATGCTGATACGTCCCACGTTTTCGAATGACGAGATTTGAAACTGAACGACAAAGTGTCTTATGCAGAAAAACCGCTGCGCATCATCGACTCAAAGGAACAAGTCCTTCGGAGGAAAACCATTAGAACTGTGAAAGTGTTGTGTCATGGTTCTGAAGAGGCAACTTGGGAGCTGGAGTCCGAGAGTCGAGACAAATATCCGGAATTAGTAAGAGGTAATTCTTGACCCTTGAATTTATCTTTCTTTTCGAACATGTGGACATGTTCATTTTTTAACTGGTAGATAGTGTGAGACCCGATGGATTTAAATTCGGACTCATAGCCGAATCCGACCCAGATGAGTTGGGTGTAGTAATTGTACATTGTGGATGTACAAATCCTAAATAATTACTATTTTGGTGAGGGTGCCAATAGCTCAAAAATAGAGTGTGCTTAACATTTTGTGGTAGGGTTAGCAATAACATATATGTGTCGTCATTTTCGTAGAAACCCTACAAAGAAAACAAAAAAAAGGGTAAAAACTTCTGCCGTCTTTCTTCTTCTTCCCTGATCCTTTACAAAACGAAACGAAAAGAAAACAATAGCTTGGTTAATTGCTTTAATCGGAATACGTGCTTAGATTTCTAGCTATTCTTGGAGTGCGGATCTGGTAGGGATTTCTTCCTAAATCTACTGTAGCATTCATGTATTTGTTGATTTTTGTATCTGTGTTTGAAAGTGGGAAATGATAGATGTGGCGGTTGGTCTTATGCGTACCAATCAAAGTAGTTTAAATCGGTAAAATCGGCCGATTAAATCGCGATTAATCGCGAATCGCTACTTGGCCGATATGATTCACAAAAAATCACCGATCCGATTTTGGGCGATTTACTAGGCCGATTTTACAGATTTTAGTTGATTTTCAATCAAAATGAGTCGCCGATTTCCTAGGGGCATTTTTAGTATTTTTATCTAAGTAGGTTATAAAATTCGATTCGCTAAAAATTTTAGGTTTTTTTCGTTTCTCCTTTCTTCTTGAGTTTGATTTGGAGTGATTACATGTTTACGTTATGTATGTTTTATTTTGTTTGAGCTTGGAACTTGTATTTTGAACTAATTCCTTTATGTTGAGTTGAACTTATTTAGTTTAATTGTGTCTATGTTAAACTTATTTGTTTCTAATAGTATTGTTTTCTATTATTAGTGTTATATGATCAAGTATAAGAGCTATAGGTTATATAAATTTTAAATTGCAATCCGATTTTTCAAACCGATTTTTTCCGATTTCCTCCCCCGAGGTTTTCGCGAATCGCTCCAAGGGGTTCGACCGAGTCACCGATTTTACCGATTTAAACTACTTTGGTACCAATAGTTCATTAAACTGGATATGTCTAAAGCTTATGACAGACTTGAATGGTCTTTTTTAGCTAAGACTATGGGTAAGTTGGGGTTCAACCCCAAATGGATCAGGCTCATCACGAATTGCTTAAGTATTGTGACATATTCGGTGCTATTAAATGGTAGCCCTATTGGAAAAATTCAGCCGGAAAGAGGGCTAAGGCAGGGGGATCCCATGTCCCCTACCTATACATTATATGTGCTGAAGCTTTTTTATCCTATATTAAATATCTAGAAAAGAATCACCTCATTCATGGCGTAAAATGTGCTAACTCGGCCCCTCCGATTAGTCATCTGTTATTTGCTGATGACAGTCTTTTCTTCACAAAGGCCACCATACCTGCCTTTCATGCAATTAGAGAGTGCCTGCAGAAATATTGTAAATCTAGTGGTCAAGAAATCAATTTTGGCAAGTCGGGTATGTTTTTTACTGAAAAAATACATCAAAGACATAGAAAAATACTAGCAAGAATATTAAATATCTCTAGTCTCAGTCTTGGTGAGAAGTGTCTAGGTGCTCCTATTACCATCCTAAGAGATAAGACAAAAACTCACATCTCTCTCCTAAATGCAATATGGAGAAAAGAGTGAATAGTTGGTTTACTCAATACTTAGCTCAGGCTGGTAGGAGTACACTGGTTAAACATGTGGGACAAACTATGTCCTTGTACTAAATGGCAACTTTCTTACTTCCTAAGGGTTTATGCTATAAGATAGACACTCATCTGAACGATTATGGGTGGGGAAAGGATATGAAGACCAAGAAGAAGAAGATGCATCTTCTAGCTTGGGAGAACATATGCAAAACAAAAAAGAAGGGGGGCTTGGTTTTAGAGTCGGTGAAACCAACAATCTAGCCATGCTGGCCAGAAGTGTATGGAGACTTGTTGAGAATCCAACATCTCTTTTGGCTCAAGTCCTGAAAGCTAAATATTATGCTAAAGGTGAGGTCTTGAACTCTATTGTCCAGATGCGGCATCTTGGGTTTGGAAATGTCTACACCGCACCATGAGCAAAATCAAACCATTTATCTCATGGGTGGTGGGTGAAGGAAACTTCATAGATCCTTGGTGTGACAATTGGATCCCCGGAAAAGGGAAAGCTACACCAAAACTAAACTCAGTACCTGATAAAAATCTGAAGGTAAAGGATTTCATTAAACAGGATACTAGAACTTGGGATACAGCAAAACTAAGTGCTGTATTTGATCAATCTTCGAAGGAGAAAATTGAACAAATCCCATTATCTCTTGAAACTTCTAATGATAGAAGGATCTGGACTCCATCTAAGGATGGAAATTTTACAACAAAGTCTGCTTATTCAGTGTTAAGCATTAGTGGAGACACTTCTAATTCTGATTTATGGATGGCTCTTTGGAAACAAAAAATACCTGCGAGGGTTCTATTATTTGTTTGGAAGGCGTTGAAAGGAGCTCTGCAGGTTAACGAATTGCTCCATCACAGAATAAAAATTTCTGAGCACATATGTCCAAGATGCAAGAGGAAAACTGAGTCAGTTATGCACGCCCTTGTCACCTGCAGAAAACTCACAAGAGTACGGATACTGTTAAACATACAAAACACACAATTTCAGGATTTAACCATGATTCAATGGGCAAGATTTTGGTTGCAGTTACAACCCTACAGGGATGATTCTGGTCGAGCAGAGCGATTCCCTTTGATAACATGTATGTTGTGGTCTATCTGGACAGATCGTAACGAGATTGTGCATTCGAAGAAATATGAAGAACCAAGAGCTACCCTTGCTAGAGCAAAATCAATGATGCCTAATTCGGAAAAAACACCAATGTTAAACCGTATTTCTGCAATCACTACAATACAGTGAATTTCTTCATGGGTATCTCCACCTAGGGATTGGTTTAAGATTAATACCGATAGGGCTTGGAATCTTAATACTGAAATTGGGGGAAAGGGTTTCATTATCAGAAATTCAATTCATGAATTCATTCACGCAGAATCAACTCACCTTAATTGTCTGTCAGCGGAAGAAGCAGAAGTGAGAGCCATTAGAGATGGTATGAAGTCCGCAAAGGAGAAGAAGCTTAATCAGGTTATCATCGAGAGTGATGCAACAGTTATAATTGAGAAGATCAACAAGAAGATGTTCTTTGGAGATCACCGTACCCAATCTCTATTTCAAGATATTAAAAACCTAAGTTTAAGCTTTGAGGCTATTTCTTTTGTCCATGTAAACCGAACGGCTAATGGTGTTGCCCATGAGCTTTCCAAATGGGCTAAGGTTAATGGTTGCCATATGGCATGGTCAACCCCCCTTGTCTGGCTCTTGCCTGCCCTTAGCGACGACCACAGGCTGGAGTAATTGGTTGATTGTAATGTTTCCTTAAAAAAAAAAAACGTTCGTGTCCAAACCTTGCTTTGTCTATATCATCTGGCTCCTACTCTTGACACATTAATATAGTTTCACATGCTCTTAGACTAACAAAAGTATTTCTATGGTATGCAATCATGTGTCTCCATTTTGTCTTGATTTGCGTGTCTTTTTTTTATTAAAAGAAATTGGAGTAAAGATCAATTTATCTTGAAAACTATAGATTAATTAATTTGATCTTGGGTTTACAACTTGGAATGTTTTATATTAAATTTAGTTTTTTTTTTTTTTTTGATAATAAAACCTTAGATTACTACTAAATAGAAATTACATGAGTTGCATCTCCAAAGTTGAAAATGTGGGATGCATCAAAGGTGATTGCATCAAAGATAAAAGCTAGTGGATATTGTGTTATAGTAAAGGGTGCATTTGCCTTGAGTTTTTGGATCAAAGCATTTGCAACCTTGTTAGCATCCTTAACTACTAACTTGAAAGTAAATTGTTTTTGATTTGCAAGAGAAAGTAAATGTGTTTTTCCTGTCCGTTCCCAGAGAGTCTTGGCTTGCCACTGCGACCTAGCTTTTGTGTTGGTTATTATAGCATGAGCTGCTTTGAGATTCATCTCCACCCAGATTTCCTTTTCTGCCAGTTCAGCTCCCTAATTGATCGCCGCATTGACTGCCATTACCTCTCCTTGTTCCCTAGTTGGTGTTGTCAGCCCCTGAACTCGGACCTGCCTGCAAAAACCAAACTCATTCCTTAAGACTAGCGCATAGCATATCATTTTATTACCTTCGCACCAGTGAACTGCCAGATTGATTTTCACTTGACCACTATTGGGAGCCATCCAAAATCTCTGCTGGTCATTTGTGTCCTCCCTGTGTTGACTGGTTTGGTCATCCCTAGTTCTAATTCTTGAATTATCTTTCCAGAAAAGTATTGCTCTAGTCTTAATATTTATTGGACATTGGATCTTCCCGGTGTAGAATTTTTCACATCTGGCCTTCCAGATGTGCCAGATTACTGAAGCACAAAAGCCGCTCCAAGAACCCTGGGAATTTTCCCATCCCTCTTGGTCGTTGTTCCAACTCTCAATCCAACTTCTAACAGTTGGGAAAGCTACGTCTGGTGGGAAAGGACTATGTCCCGTAGCAAACCAAACCGCTCTAGCAAAGTGACACTAAAAGAATAAATGTTCTAAGGTTTCCCCATAAGCATTGCATAAGGGCCATATATTGTTAACATATATAAATCTAGCTAGAGTTGCTGCACATGAGACCATGTTTTGGTAGCATTTAAATATTAGTTCTAGGAGCTGTTTTAATGTCCCAAATTTGATTGAAGATCAGATTTTGGGTTGTAGAGTGACCTTCAATAGCATTGTAAAGAGATTTGGTTGAGAACATACCATCCTTTTCTAGTATCCGTCGAATGCGGTCCATGTTTAGCACATTCCTACTCATTCTACAAATTGTATCCGCAATCGACTGTGAAAGGTGTTTCTAATAAGCTTTATGTTCCATTCCCCTGTATCATTTCTAATCAATTCACTAACATACTGTGGTGCATTTTCATTAATGGGACCAATCAGATTTTGAAAGCCTGGAATCCAAGTATCATTCCAGATGTGAGTTGTTTCACCATTCCCTATATCCCATATACAATATGGTTTGATAGCTAACATACCTATTTGGATGCATTTCCACATCCATGAACCTGTTTTGTTAATTCTATTGCTTAGAGGGTGCTTGCACTTTCTAAAATACTTCTCTCTTAACATTGAGGCCCAAATTGTATCTGGATTGGCCACCAAATTCCAGGCCATCCTTCCTAGTTGTGCCCTATTGTTAGTTTTAAGATTTATGAATCCTAAGCCTCCTACATTGGTGGGAGTGCATAATTTTTCCCATGCTCTGAGAAAAAGGTGGTGATTACCTTCCTTCTTTCCCCACCAGAATTTTCTGAGAAGGCAAATGAGTTGGTCGGTAGTTTTCGTTGGGAGTTTGAAACATACCATTTGATAAATTGGAATTGACTCCAAAGTGTGCTTGACAGCCACTGTTCGTGCAGCTTGCGAGAGTTTCCTTCCTCTCCAGTTTTCCAATCTGCTCTTAAATTTCCTAACCATCGAGTCGAAACATTTTATTTTAGACTCTGAAGTAAACAAGGGGGTACCCAAATACGTGTCGGAGAAACTAATTTTACTAACTTTTAGGATACTCATTATCATTTTCCCAAACTTATTAGGACAGTCCTTACTAAAAAAGATCCCCGACTTCTGGAAATTAATGAGTTGCCCCGAAGCATTGCAGAAAGAGGTCAAGATTGCTAAAAGATTTCTAGCTTCAGCTAAGTTGGCCTGGACAAAGATGATACAGTCATCTGCGAATAAAAGGTGAGAAACAAACAGACTGCCCCTAGCCACTTTCACACCATGAATAAGCCCTAGAGATTCACTATGCTTTAAAAGTCTAGTAAGTCCCTCAATGCATACAAAAAGAGATTGGGAGCTAGACAAGGGATCTCCCTGTCTCACTCCTTTGGAAGGGCTGAAGAATTCCCCTGGAACCCCATTGCATAAGACTACAATTGAGGGGGTACTAATACACTAATATATCATAGCACACCAGTCCACTGAGAAGCCTAGTTTCTTAAGTAATTCCATTAGATAAGACCAGTTAACCCTATCAAAGGCCTTACTCATATCAAGCTTTAATCCCATCAATCCTATACTTTTCTTAGTTTTCTTGTATTTGTTCATAGTATGGATGAGTTCTTGAGTGATTACAATGTTATCAGAGATTCTTCTGTTCTGCATAAACGCAGATTGGAAGGGCGAAATGATTCTTGAAAGAATTGGCCTGAACCTATTGGCCAAAATCTTTGTTATAATCTTATAGGTAGTATTGCACAGACTAATGGGTCTAAAATCACCAGGGTTTAAAGTCAAATCAACTTTTGGAATTAAGGCCAAGAAGGTGGTATTCATTTCTTTTAATAGAAATTTGGTTTTAAATTTTTTTTGAACCATAAGACTAATATCTGACTTGATCAGGGGCCATTGATGTCTAAAAAACTTCACATTGAACCCATCGGGTCCAGGAGATTTGTCAGAGGCTAGGGATTTAACTACATCTGAAATTTCAGCCTCAGAAGGAATGGCTAGCAAGCCAGTATTTTCCTCTAAGGTTACTTCTGAAGAAAAGAGATCTAGAACTTTTAAAACTCTATGTTATGCTGAGGAACAAGTTCAGAAGAAATAGTTTTAAAGTGTGAGGTAAGCGTTTCCGATATCTCTCTATGGGACGAATGCGTTACCCCATTCTTATCAGTTATGGAAACTATTCTATTCCTCCTCCTCCTATTAAGAGTACAAGTATGAAAGTACTTAGTATTTTTATCTCCAAAATTAATATTATTATCTTTACATTTCTCTTTCCAAATCTTCTCTTCTTGGTCATACAAGATTTCTAAATTCTCTATGTTTTCTTCTATACTCTTATCATTTTCACCCAATTAGTTGTTAGAGTGTAAGGAATTGATAGCTATAAGAGTGTTCTTTATATTAATCTGTACCATCCCAAACACTTCTTTATTCCACTTAATAAGGTCCTTTTTTATAAGTTTTAACTTACTAACTACCCTAAAAGCTGGGGATCCTGAACAAGGCATATCCCAACATTTTTGGATGATTTCTAAGGCTTCAGGACTATCCAACCACAGGCTGAAGAATCTATAAGGTGTATCCTTTCCCTGCTCAACAGGTTGAGCAAGGAGCAAGATTGGAGAGTGGTCAGACCCTACTGCAGGCAAGTGAGTAATGGTGGCTGAAGGATTAAGTGTTAACCAATCCGAGTTAGCTAAAGCCCGATCGAGTCTAGCCTGAATTTTCTTACCTAGTTGATGTTTGTTGGACCATGTATAAATAGGTCCAAAGAAACCCAAGTCTATTAATCCCAGAGACTCAATGATGCTGATGATATTTTTGACAGTTGAAAGATTAAAAGGTTTTCCTCCCTTTTTTCCCACAGCTGTAAGAGTAAGATTAAGGTCTCCTATAATTAACCAAGGCATGGCAATATGAATTGCCATCTCCTCTAGGAAAAGCCAGTCCTTAATTCTTTCCGGCTTATTTGGATTACCATAAACAAAGGAAATAGTTGTTTCCGATGAGGAGGTATATTTTTTCTCACTAGCTAGCACATGGATCATTCTCCTTGAAGAGTTTAGGATGTCTACATTGATATGGTCTGCCCACGCCACTGCTAGTCCCCCAGATTTGCCAACAGAAGGCACCACATGGAACTTGTAGAATCCACAGGATTCTAAAATAGGTGAGAGTTTTTCTTCATGACTTCTAGTTTTCGATAGGAACAGAAAGTCAGGTTTGTTTGCTAGACAAAGCTTATTAAGATGGGAAATCGTAGTGTTAGGACCTATGCCTTGACAATTCCATGGCAGGATGTTCATAATAATTAAGCAGATAACCAGACCCCAACACTTTCTTAGCTAAGGGTTGGATATTCTAAAAAGAATCACAGAGAAAATTGATCAGTAAGATCTAGAACAAATAGGCTTAAAATGAGGTTAATCTAAAAAGATCAGGAACCAAAACAGGAAACAGTTAACAGATTAAGCTTAAGCTAAAGATAAAGCAAATAGAGAAACTATCGAGTTGAAAATAAAAGCTAGCCTATAATTGTGAACAATCTCTAAATTAATCAGATTGCATTCATAAAGACAGGTGAATCACTAAGAGAATATTCCAACACCATACATCAAGGAAGCAATATTAAAGCCTAAAGAGATAATCTATGATATCTAGATAACCTGAGCAACTAATCATATGAACTCTACACTAGGAGGGTCAAAAGCAAAAAGAAAAAAAAAAACTAGGGAATTTTAGAACACTAAAGCCCTAATTCGCTAATTTAGAGTTAGGAAGGTTGAGAACAAATAAAGCACAAGATAAAGAGCTGAATTCACAAAACAATGCACTAATTTTCACCAAATTTAGAGCAGAATTTTTGAGCAAATAATTGATATGGTGACCAGAATTTATAACTGATTGCAGAAAAATAAGATTTAAATGGGTTACCTGTGGCTCCTGATTTTGGAAGAACATCGACTGATCAAAGTGATTTGGAATAGAATCTTCATCTTGATTGTTGAAAGCAGGTTCATGGGTTTGCAAATTGGTACCATATTCATAAATAGAGTGAAAGGTGAATTCTTGATGAGATGCAGAATCAGATGCAGATGCAAGAAGATTAAGATTTGAAACCACAGATTAAGACTCAGAAAGTTCAGTCGGATCATAATTTAGGGCACTAGTCGAGATAGTATTGCAGGACTGACTAGACGAGTCAGAATCTGAAAAGGTTATTATGAATGCTGGGGTCGGAATAGATTCTCTAATAGCAATGGTATCCCTATTGATCTGGGTTGCATCCGGGCTTGGGAGGTCCAGATCGATTATGACCGGATCCGAACCCGAGTTTCCTAGCCAGGTAGGGGTTGCAAATGGGCTATCCGAATCTGAAGAAGAAACTTCAAAAACTTGCCTAGAATTAAAGCCCAACACAGAGTTAGGGATATCATTCAGAAGCCCAGTAGAGCTTAAAGAACCTAAAGCAGCATAAGGATGGTTAACCAAGGCAGGCATGGCTGAAGATTCACCCATAGTGAAATGACGGTGGCAAGGGGGAGAATCTGCAGACTCCGGAGATGGATGATCATAACGCTTTCCAAGAACAGAAGTTGGAGAAGAGTTTGCTGGGTGGAATGATTCATCTGAGTCAGCTGCAAAAGTCTCCATAGATTGCGCATCTTCAAATTCTGAAGGGTTTGGAGAGGCGGTAGAGTTTGCCTCATCAGAGATAGCCATGTCATAAGCCGAGTTAAAGAAATTAAAAGCATTGCTAGGCTAGTTAAAATCTTCACTGGAATCATCACTAAGGACTGCAGGGACATGGACTGGCGAGTAGAGATTATCAAGAGCACCATTGTGGATCAGGACTTGAATCATCGGGCAGTTATTAAGGCTGTGAGCCAAAAGATTGCAACCCGTACAATAGACAGCAGGAGGGTTCATAGGATTGAAGATCAAAGTGATCATTGATCCATTAATAAAGATAACAGATCGTTGAACTATAGGTCTCTGGATGTTGACTCTTAAAAGAACCATGATAACATCAGTTGATTCAGATTCAACAATGTCAGTTCTAATGAGGGTTCATAGTGGTTGGCTAAGCTGAGCTAGAGCATTCTCAATACTATTAGGGGGTAGCATTGACATCTGGAGATTTTTTATAACATACCAAAGGTGAATAAACTTGATAGGTTGCACAACATAATCTCTGTTAGGATTCCATATTTCTAGCGGAATAACATCACCAAAAATGAACCAAGGGTTACCAGCCAAGACCCAAAATAGAGCATGAATACTAGCAAAGCTAATTTTATAGTAGTCTTCAATGAAGCGAGAGATATAAAAACGAACTGATTCTCCCCAGCGGAACTGGAGTGCATGACTTATCTGAGTTAGGGTATAGTCCTGGGTGGTAAAAAGTCTACCTATTAAACAGAATTTACCAATGACAATGCGGTTTGGTGGATAACGGATTGCTTGGACACGAGCTGGGTTATTATTAGTAGGAGATGCATATTCATAATGCAGATGAGGGAATTGATTGTTGAGAAAATAATTGGTTTCAGCTTGATCTTCCATGGTTAACCTAACAATATTAAATGAAGAGAGCAAGAACAAACGAGAAGGAAAAAAAAAATGATGAGAAAAGCTATTGGAGAAGTGCAATAAGTTTAAGGGTTAAATAGCGAAAACCCTATAAGCTTATCTAAATTACGTTTACCCATGCATGATTAGATAGTTGGAGCTAGCTAATGGAGTGACATTAACAGAGTTGCATGCAGGGAACAAGATAAAATTTGGAAATCTATCAGCAATAAATATGATTAGACGAAGCTAGAAGGAGAGAAGATCATACATTGGATTGAATCATTTTAATCTTAATGGTTCAAGATGCATCAAGCCATAGAGAAAGGCGTTATGATGTGATGAAAAGAGTTCATCCCTTAGATTGGCAGTTGGAATAGTAACCGCAGCATTTAAAGAGCAGAGAGAATGCATGGGGAGAAAAAACTACTTATGCATTGACAACATGCATTGCCAGCTAATTTGAAAAGACTGATTTTCAAATTCAAAAATCAGTTTAATATTTTATTTTATTTTTTTTGAAATAAAAAACAAAGAGAAAAACCGTTGCATGTCACCGAGAAGAGAAATTTCCCGAATTTATGGGTCCTCCGGTCAAGTAGTCATCAGAGAAATTGCAAGGAAAGGGGATCCTTAATCATAACATTCATACAAAGAGGAGAATAAAATCACTAAACAATATCCAAAATCATTTGCACACAATCAATTTACTCCTTGAAATTTGCCAAAAGAAACCATAAGAATAAAAGTTATTTATGAGACAGGGCTTAAATGCAACAGGTTAAAGCCTTTGAGTCAGACTGACTGATTAGGCAGAGACTAGAAGTTAACTCTGCATCTGAATTAAATCTAACACTAAAGGAATAGAACTTTTGATGCAGACTAACTAGAGAGATTACATATGGCATATTCTTTTTGTTTTTAGCCGAATTAAATGAAGGAGAGAAAGAACATGCATTTACTTGATGTGATTTTACGTCTCTGATAATTGCACTCTATCGATTTAATCCAAATTCAGAGAACTTTAGAAAACAAAGAGGTGAGAAATAAATGGGACTCGATCATGAAGATTTTCTTTATAAATACCAAACCTAGACTTTGAATAAAAACTTACAAGAGAAACTAAAAAGGATGAGAGGGTAAAGAAAGGAAAGGAAAGGAGATGAAGTTTTCAGTTGGAGGAAAGGAAATGAGGATGAAGATTGAGGTAGCAGCAGTTAGAAGGCGAATTCCTTGTATATTTGGTGGAGAAGATCATGTGATATGGGTTCCCCATCATCATCCCCTCATAATCCAGGAGCATTATCCAATAGCAAGTCTGAATCAGGTTGATCCAGAGCAGGAAAGAAGAGAAGAGATAAGTTCCGATCCAGATCAAAAGGAGGGAGGAGAAGAAAGAAACAAAACGGAGCCTGAAGGGAAAGAAGTTGTTGAAGAGACAAAGCTTGAATAGGAAGAGGGTGTTGATGAGACAATGCTTTCAGAGGAAGAGATAGGTGAGACATCAAAGGCAAGAACAAAGAAGGAAGAAGAGGAAAAGACAGAAGGGAGAAAAACAGAACTAGGAGAAGGTAAGGAATAAGAAATCCTAGGATTATCTTCATGCTTTAAGTATTTAGTGTTTAATTTTGTGTTATGGTTTGTAAAAAGTACAATCGGTTTAAGCTACTCCCTCTGTCACATTTTAACTGTCCTTATTACTATTTTCATTTGTCTCAAAAATGTATCCAGCTTCTAATTATATCTGTATTTTTCTAACAAACTTTCAAATATACCCTTAAAAAATATATAGATAAATTGGAAACAAATTAATGAATATATATTTTTTTGATAATATTTAGATTCTTTTACTTTTTATAGTTTGCAAAAATAAAGTCATATGTTTTCTCTTTATTATTTCCTACTTAAAATTAGAAATTCATTTATTCTATATATATTTAATTTAATAAGGATACAATAGGAAATTCATTTGATCTCCTTATTTTTTTGACTTAGTCAAAGCGGTCAGTTAAAATGAGACGGAGGGAGTATAAGTTAGGAAAGGATGATGGATGATGCTACAAGATGAAATCAAAAAACCTTTCCAGAGGGACTTTTCAAAAGAAATGTGGATTAAGGATGTACTAATTAGTAAGAATGAGATGAAACAGCTTTATGTTATGCATGTTTAATTTGTGACTTAAATTGTATACAATATGCCTTTCTATCCTGCTTGAATTATTACCAAAGGGACATACATGAAGTAATTACTCAAAACAATTGATAAATAAGAGCATACAAACCATACAGATCAAGTTTCCAGAGAACCAGACCAAAATTGCTTAATGAAAACCAATCAAAGAAAAGATGATTGAGCATGCTCAAAATCAGAGATTACTAATGCAGGATGACATTACTATGATTCATTTAGAGCTATCATGGACTAAAAATAATCGAATCCTACCGGGGAACTTGTTACAATCACAACCTGTCAAGAAACCCTATGAATGCTTTCAAATAAACCCATGAACTGCTGCTCGACAGAAGCTAATCAACAATCAATCTGGAATCCATGGACTTCAAATCAGTGATGTGTTCCTTACCAGAAGCCATCGGTTTGAAAGTTACTCCATAACGGCTCTATTCACTGTTTGAGAGATGAGAGAGAGAAAATCAACTAGTTTAATTTTGGTTTGTTAATTTTAGTATTTCAAAAGAATTGGAAGGAGCCAAAATGTCATTTACTATTCAAATAAAAAGCAGAAATGATATTCACCGCACGTCTTTTTCTGCTCCCAAATTTCTCCCGCCACGTGTCACCTCTCCCACCACAAGTCTTATGGGTTATAGTGAATAATCATATAGGCTATATTTGAGCGAAGACAGAAATGCACAGGTAGCTCACTTTCTTCCCTTTTTGCTAAATTTTTTATCTTGCAACCAACTAGAGTAGCACCACCAACTCATGTTTATGTTATTCATGTTTATTTCGCAATGTCAACACATTCTTGGTTGGATTTATGTAGGTTGTACCGCAACCAACTGGAGCACCACCAGCTGGTTTGTATCAACCAACTGGAATATTCCCACCATCTTATATGTATCAACCTAATGCATTAACACCACAAATGCATATGTACCAACCTTGGGACTTTTATGGGCGTCAACATCCTCACTATACAGGATTTCCAATGGTAATACACACAGTGATTTTGTACTGTCCACAAATGCATATGGACCATCCTAATTGATTACATAAATGTTATGTTGTTATGGTTTTGTAGGATCCAACTGCGAGTTAATTTCATATGCAAGGGTCAGCCTTGCTGCCTATAGTGCCTAATATGCAGCTGTTTGAAGGGTTTACTTATATAAATGTAAATGAATATTTTGAAATTTCCACTTAAATTGTGTTTTATCTTTACGGTGATGCGAACTATATTTATACAATGCTTCGAGTTTGTGAAATGATTTTCATGTATTGGCAAATGAATTTTAAGTGGTCTCTGGAAAGAGTTGAAAGAGTAGAGAACTAGAAATGGAATGGAATGAGAAGAGAATATCTGTTGTTGAATCATCAAGCCATTTATGGCATCCCACCAATGGTGGCTACCCTGGGAATACTACTCGAGGAGTAGTGGTTGGTAACCGGAATCACCCTGACAAATAAATTAGGAACCTAGAAAGATTAAAGGTTTGATTATCAAGGTTGATTATTATTTGAGAGTGAAAGTAGTAAGTATTTGTTGAGAATTTTTATGTTGATTTTATCTATTGCATAATATTCGTTTTCTTTCTGATGCATTCGTTGTTTTGAAATTCCCTACTGAGGTGTGGTTTGCTCACTCTTTTATTTACCTCTTTCCACAGAGTTCGAGAAAGAGTCAGCACAGTAGGCTGAGTCGAAAGCTTGCTGAGAACAACTAAGAAATTAGTACACCTGAAGAACACTATTATATCTATAACTAGGATACAGGGGTACTTTATGGTTTGAAGATACGAAATTAAGTTTTGATCATACCTTCACCAATTATCCGGTGTGAATCCGATGATCTAAGAGATAATTAGACTTTGCTTTGATCTAGTAATCTTCTCCTAGTGATTGAATTTACTGGATCAGCAATGTGGTACGAGTAATTTGCTTCAACTATCCATACTAACACAGTAAAGTAAATAGAGAGATTGTTTAGAGAAAGAGTCTAGTCTTGTTTTCTCATTCATGAATTGCTTATCCTTACAGATGAGGCATGGCAGGCCTTTTTATAGACGACGGGAATACAAGTTTAGGGGTGATTCAGTAAATACAACAGATAAATATCTTAGATCCGATAGTTTTGCTCGCATTCCCGCCTCTTGGATGACAGAACCTCGTGGTCTCTTAAGCAGTCTATGTTGTTACTCAACCGCCTTCAGCCGTATCAGGTTCTGTATCCGCTGCCATTTGCGCCTATCCAGACTCTGGCACTTCGGTCTGATCCTCCTCCGAGTCGTTATGCAGGACCTGCAGTACCTCTCGTCCAGTCTCTATTTCCTTCTGTGGTGGATGTTATATTTTGTCATTTACATATTTGTCCCCAGTTTTATTGAAAACTAGTCTGAGGACTGGTTTTGAGTAAAACTTTGTGTTTTTAGCTGTATTTGGACATTATCGTGTCTTATCTTTTGTGGGTTCTGTAATATGATTCATATGTGGAACTTTGTCTGTTGGGGGGTACTGTGTACTCCTTCCCAAAAACACCTAATGTAGGATGCACTCTTTATTATTTATATATTTTTTAGAAGGCAAGTTCTGCCTTATTCTTTATCTTGCATGTAGGGGCTGTTTTTCCTTTTGATAATCCCTTTATCGTATATATTCTTTGATATATTATATATACATCTACTCTCTTTTAAGAGAGACACATTTTCTTTGTTTATATATTTATTATTATTATTATTATTATTATTATTATTATAATTGTATTATTATTATTATTATTATTATTATTATTATTATTATTATTATTATTATTAGAAAACATAAAGAGTTTTACATAGTGCGAGCAGGGAGCCTAGCTACGAGCTGTGCTCCAACCCCTTTCTGAATAGCCAAACCTATTCTAATGAAGAGGTAATTCCCTACGTTTACAGTGGAATCATGCCTAGCCAAGAAATTCTTCAGGCGCTTCAGAAACCCTATAGTTTCGTCTCCAAGTTCTCCAAGAGTCGTGAAAGCCAGAGTGCCGAAATTGTAGCCGTTGGTGTTACAAATATCAAGATATTTGTGTTGTTTCTTCTCGATCGCTTTTGCTAAGGCAGCTCCTGGAGCGAAAGATTGTACCCCTCCTCCAGCAAATGGTGAGACTCCAGTAATGTCGAGGCATGTATCGCGTCCATTCTCCCAATTGTAGACCAAGAGATCTGCGGGTCTAGCTCCTCCAAGAGTCGTGAAAGATTGTACCCCTCCTCCAGCAAATGGTGAGATTATTATTATTATTATTATTATTATTATTATTTTTTAATTAATAGGCATTTTATTAAGAAACACATATAAGAGTTCTTACAGAAGAAGGAGGGAGTCTAGTGACGAGCTGAGCTCCTACCCCTCGTTGGATAGCTACGCCTATTCTAATGAAAAGGAAATTACCAATTGTAACAGTAGTGTCATGCCTAGATAAAAAATTCTTCAGTCTTTGTAGAAAGGTCACTGTTTCTTCTCCCAGCTCTCCCAATGTTGTAAATGCCTGAGTATTAAAGTTGTACCCATTGGCTCTGCATATCTCCGAATACTTGATTCGTTTGGTTTCAATAGCTCTGGACAAGGCAACACCTGGTGAAAAAGACTGAACACCTCCTCCAGCAAAAGGGGAAACAACGGTAACGTCAAAACATGTATCACGCCCACCTTCCCAATTGTAGACGAAGAGGTCTGCCGGTCTTGAACTACCGCCTTCTTCAGTGAGAAACCCCAGGGAGGCTTCAGTCTTGGTGGGAACGCCTGCACGAAAACAAATGTCCGCAAAGGTGTCTCGAACCCTGTCATGACAAACCTTAAGCCCAACACCGCTTGCACAATGTATAGCGTGGTCACCGTAGATGTCCATCTCTCTTCCGCAGCTCGTGCATGGCTTGTCTTTAGCAAATAATGGTATGCCTAGTCTGTAGCTAACTACGGCATGGAATTGGCATGGATCGATTTTCTGTCCTAGCCCTTCTGTCGGTATTGCGAGCAAGTAATCTTGGGCGTGTTCTTTCTTGTTGCTTTGCCACAAGGCCAGGTCGCGGCTAGTCATATCGTATGCAGTTGGCAAGTCTCTAACTACAGACGTAAAGTATTGAATCGCCAGGGATTTTATGGGATGAGGGGCAGATTCACTTATGCACTGCGGAGAGTCGAGATGGCTGACTTGCACGAAACTGTTTATAGCTTGCTGAACTACTGGGCCACCTGCTGAGATTCCAGATTGGCTAAAGATGAGGCTCTGTAGCTGTTTGGTCTGGAAGTAAGAGGCAAGGTAGCAGTATTGTGATGTATCGTACATAGAGTAGATACCAAGCCCCCCTTCACGGATAGGTAGAGTTGCAAGTCTGTGTTGGAGTGGACCGTAACCAGGACCGTCTCCCGTGATGAGCTGCTGTAAGTATCTAGATAGGTAGGTGTCATACATCCCTTGTGCTTCTTGCAAATGGTTAGGGGCTGTAGTACGCATGGTGAAGTACAGCCTAGATACGCCCGTGCAATTACGAAGTAAAAGTAGCTCGCTTTGGGGGTCGTCCAAGGTGTGAACAGCGTCCATCAAGGTGATGGTTTTCTGCACTCTCTGTACCACCATGTGATTGCAGTACCGTGCATTTAAACTCACAGGGCCACCTAGCAGCTTTACCCCATCAGTAGGTCGACTTATGGCTTCAGGAAAAACGCCTGTAATGGTGCTCCTTTCGTCCACAACCGGCCAGAACAGTTCCGTCTTCCTGACGTTGAGGTCTAATCCTTTAGCTCTACCTTCCTGTTGTATAATGTGGAATGCCTTAGAGACTTCCATTGTATCCCCAACTATGGTGCCGTCGTCGAGATACCATGCTTGTAAGTGTAACCTACACTCCCTAGCAACTTTCAAAGCAATTGGGTGGAGAGTTAAGGCAAAGAGAAGGGGACCTAAAGGGTCGCCTTGCTGAACGCCCTGGGCAGAGGTCAGTACATGTGAGTTGTAATATAATCTTGCCGGAGTCGAGTAACAAAACTCCACCCATTTGGAGATGCTTGGACAGTGTATCCGAACCTCATTCAACATGGTTGTTCTATCTACTAGATTAAATGCGTTTCTGAAGTCCACCAGTAACATGGACATGGAATCATCATCGCACTTCTCGCTTACAACCCTGTTTACAGAATGTAGTATAGCCTCGCTACCACAAGGCACGCCAACCCCAAATTGGAAATCCCCTAGGTAATTGGCCATCTCTTTGCTAGTATTATTATTATCTTCTTTTTTTTTTCTTTTTTTTTTTTTAAATTGCATGTTCTGCTGTACTTATGAAAAGATTTTACGGATTCTATCTTTATTACTTGCAGATACTGCATGACTTTTTGTATTCCTCTCTTTTTTGTATATCTTATTGTTTTACTTTCCTCCTAGTTTTATTTTCCTATATTTCTTCCTTCTTCTAGATTAGGTAAAAACTTTTATCTTCTTTCTATCAAGAACAAAGTTTATCACTCTCCAGATGGCCTCTAAGTCTTATTGCTCTGTTCTGAAGGATAAGTATCATACTCTTAAGAATGTCGATGTTTCCATCCGTCAAATCTATAATCATCAGGATATTCGTGAATTTCCTATGGATAAAGTCAAAATTGGTGAGTTGTTAATTTCTGAGTTTCAACTTTCTTATATGAAATTTCCTCTTCCTAGATTGATTCGCAAATTCTTTATGTATGTTGGGTTAGCTCCTGGTCAGATGACTAATTCTTTCTATGTGATGATGGATAATGCCATTTACTATAACGAGAGCAAAAAATATCCTAACAAATCTAATGAAGCCCTAGATATTTTTCTTAGATATGATGTCTATCAAGTTGATTCTCGGCGACCCCATTTGTTTTCGCTTCGTTGTAAAAGGGTTGAGTGGTCTCTCGGAATTGAGTTTATAAGGCCTTATTATGATCGGGACCGTAGAAACTTGATGTTGAATATTGATCACGATATTCATATGAGACCCTTGATTATATCTGGTAATTGGGAATGTGGGTATCGCCTTTCTGCAGCAGATCGTCGGTTACCATATCTTTCAACATGCTTCCTTATAGGTGTAAGTTCCTTTTTATTGATCGTATCAATATGATATTCCTAATGAACCTTTCTATGATTGTAATTGCTTATTATGCCCTTTTTTTGTTTTTTAGGTATTCTTGATCCTCCTAATTCATCTACTATTGAAAGTTTCTATAGGAAAATCGGTTCTCCTTCGATTTCTGATTCCAAAATTGAACAGATGGTCCAATCAATTAATTCCAAGCCTAGTAATCAGGACAGCATGTTTGATTTTGGTCATCAGCGTCTCCAATGGGATAAAACTCCTTCTTTTGCAGAACTTTCTACTTTATATGCTACGCGGGTGATGACCAGGGGTACTACTTCTAAAAGGAATTCCAAGGAATTGAATGTTAGATGTGATCAGTTTTGTGCTAATACCAGACTTTCCGTGCCTATGAAAAAACCTAAGTCTTCTTCTGCTAGAAGTACTCGGTCATCCCCTAGGTTTGCTGCTCCTGCTGAAATAGTTAATGAACTTATTCCTAAAAAGTCTTTCAATAATTTGGATCTAGAAAGGGTTTATGAACCTCCCGCTGAGGCATCTAATTCTAAAAAGAAGGTTAAAGGGAATTCCTCCAGAAGTAATCATGATGCAATTGATAATACTAAAGTTTATACGTGTCAGGGTATTGTTATTGCGGATGTTCTATAGCAGCTTCGTCATAATTTTAAAATTAATTCCGAAGTTTTAGATAAATTATGTAATCTTGCTTTTGTGTTTGGAAATCCTGAATTGGCGTATAAAGTTCTGTCGTCCATTGTTCGTCCTGAGGATGTCACTAGTCTGGATTCTTTAGCTTTTCCTGTCTTCAAGATCTTTGGTGCAGACGCGGTGATGATTGTAATTTCCTAACCTTTTGTTCTTACTAATTTTATACAGTGTCTATTATGATTATTGTACTAATTATATTTTTATGTAATCTCAGAGTATGGTTGCGCTGATGAATGGAATGCGAAGGACTGAAAGGGCTGAGCTTGATTTTTATGCTTCTAAAAATGAAATTGAGATGCTGAAAGACTTTGCAATTGAATCCGCGGATCATTCTCAGCTAAATGCATCATTCTTGAAAGAATTTGAGCAGCTTGGGATTTCTATTTCTAATTCTCGGCAACTTTTAAAGGAGAAGGAAGAGGAAGTGAAACTTCTTAAGACAACTAAATCTCTACTTGATTCTTCTATGACTGAAGTAAAAGAGCGTGCGGCAGTAATGAACAGGCTTCTATCTGAGTCTAACGTTTCTAAGACTATTCTTGAAAAGGAATCTATGTCTTTGACGAAGGAATGCTCTATTCTGGAATCATCTAATTCAGAATTAAAATCGAGTAATGATGCATTAGAAGAAGAACTTACTCATTTGAAGTCGCAGCTCCACATCCTTTAATTTGCTTGGCACTTTCTTCTTGTGTTACTTTGTGTTTTCTTGGAACATCTTTCCGTTTCCTTATTATTTCCCGGATGATATACGTTTGTTCTATTTGCACCCGTTCTTCTTCTCTAATTAATTTATATGTGTGTATGTTAATTATATGGTTCTTGTCTTTCGTTTGCTTAATTTGAATTTTGGGTTCTTTACCTCTTCCCATTCGAGAACACAACTATTTCTTAAATGGTGTGGACAGTCTTATTTCGAGATACCTGGCCAGGGTCTCTTTCTGTGCTGTTGTTTGTGTTAGGACATTGTCCGGTCAACCCACTAGCGTTGGTATGTCAAGCTAGTTGTCAGTTTTAGGTGTCAAAACTCAATTCTTGATTTAGCCTACTAGAGTTTAGATTTCGGAATTGGGATATAGACAAAGTAGTAGAGACCTTGAAGACGAAGACTGTGAAGACAAAGAAGACATCAATTATTCTTCATCGACAAAAGGTTAGTAGGAGTTATGACTTTATGGAAATTCTTCTATTCTACTTTCTCTATTCTTTCGAAATATAGTCGACTACTTTAGTAGTGATAATAGCGATTGAGATCGTATTCTTGTCTAACGTGGCCTTGTGTCATGACCAGTGTTTGTTCCCACAAATACTGTGAGTACAAGAATGAATGAGATAGATTCGGTGCCATGTGTCCATTACAATGGTTTGCTTGCAAATCATT
>JAJJMA010002464.1:0-10524 GCA_023529015.1 Papaver nudicaule
TTCACTAGGAAGTTTTACTACCTTCGATTCTTTCGTGTGGACATTGTATAGTCGGATAACATGACTATTTGGTTCACCACGTACACACAGCGTCCAATAAAGAAACACCTGGTCAGAAAAACAGATAATGCGAGTGCTAGTGGTAGTGAAACTAGGATAGCCTACTAGCGCTGAAAGATGAAAGTTGATAGTTTCCTTGACCCAAACATGTTCAATCGTGTCTTTAAGTATATGTAGATCAACCTTACCATTACAATGATCGAACTTCTCCATGCTTGCACAACAGAAACATCCTTTATACTCCATATGATAAAAGTCATCCTCACTGAAGTTCGGAACAAATTCGTCACTTGGAAATTGTATCTCTTGAAACTGCTCATCATTAAGATCAAGCGATACCAAAATATAGGTTTTTTTGTCTACGTTTTCTTTTTTTATCATCATCCAATAAAAGAGATTTCCATTACAAGAGATAGGTTGACACCCGCGAATCACCGGACACTGTTTCGGCCATGGGTTTTTTATTTTTCTCCAAGGTTCGGTACTACCCACCGTATAGATGAAGTATTCATATTCACCTTTATAACTTGTGATACAAATCAGCTTATACTCATCGTTCAAGATGTTGTATCCAAATAGGAATCCACATATGCCATTTCGAACTTGAATGCAAGACGCAGTGCTTAATTTCTCAAGCCTACTAGGGTTACAAATTTCTATTGAAAAATAACACCATTGACCCGAAAGAACTCGAGAATCAGAAAACAAATTGCCATATCGAATATAACAAACTAAACCATTGGAATGCCCAATGGCCATGGGACACTTATGCTTCATGTTTTCTAGAGTTGTTATTTTCCGAAGGCAGCCATGTTGTTTCTCCAGATAGTACACGTCCTTGGTATGCTTAACGGGGTCTAAGAAAGTAAGTACGATAATTGGCTTCTTTTGAGATTCAACTAAGTGATGTTTGTAAAACTGTTTATCTTTAAAATGGGCTTCGGCGGTGTTTGGAGAGCTTGGATTAGAAATTGTTTATCATACTCAAAGTTCTCGGTTCTTGTTAATGGGTCGTGTCATGGATATTTTGGTAGTGACAAGGGTCTACGTCTAGGAGATCCACTTTCTCCCTTTCTTTTTACTATCGTTGGTGAAATCCTAAGTTGTATGTTGAGCAAAGCACAAGAACTTGATCAAATCTCGGGTTTCTCGGTGAAGGAGGGGGGAACAAAAATAAATCACTTGCAATTTGCCGATGATACTATCATTTTTCTTGATGCTAAGAGAGAACAAGTTGATTCTCTTCGGTACCTTCTTCTTTGTTTCGAGCTTACTTCGGGTTTGAAGATAAATTTCTCTAAAAGTAGTTTATTTGGGGTCTCTTTCGAAGAGGGAATTGAAGATTTTGCTAACATGCTAGGTTGTAAATTTGCTAGTTTTCCTAGCATCTATCTTGGTCTTCCCTTGGGAGATAAGGTGGGAGGTTCTCAAAAATGGGAAAAGACGCTTGAAACTTGTGCGAAAAGGGTTGCTTCTTGGAACGGGAAATCATTATCAAGAGGAGGTAAATTAACTCTTATCAAAAGTGTTTTGGCTAGCTTACCAATTTATTACCTCTCTATTTTTCTTGCTCCATGCTCCATAACTAAGAAAATTGATAAAGTTGTGAGAAATTTTTTATGGGATGATGATCATAATAAGAAAAGAATTCACAATGTTTGTTGGAAAATTGTTACAAAACCGAAAGAAAAAGGAGGTCTTGGTATTCGAAGAATTAAACAAGTGAACTCGGCTTTGCTAAAAAAATGGTGGTGGCGTTTTGGTATAGAGAAAGATGCTTTGTGGAGGAAGATTATAGTCGAGAAATTCGGAGAATCGTTTACCGGTTGGGAAACTCTCCAACCAAAGGGATCTAAAGGTGGTAGTTTGTGGTTCAATATCTATAAAGAGCTTGAAGATTTCAACAAAAGTATTAGATTCAATATTGGTGCGGGTAAAGAGACTAGATTTTGGGAAGATTCTTGGCTTGGAGAAGGAAGACTTTGTGATATGTTCCCTTTGGCATATGAAGCTTCAAGGACCAAGGAGTTTGTGGTGGCTAGAATGTATGAAGTTGAGGAATGTGGTATAAGGTGGCGGTTTATGTCTAGACAAAGATACTCTCGATCCATCTCAAGTCAAGTATTGGCTATATCAAACCTTCTTTCTTCAATCTCTATTCAAGAAGGTGTTTTAGATAGCCGAATTTGGGTTGGTAATGCACATGGAAGATATACGGTTAAGGATGGTATTAGAATTGAAGAAGATCAAGATGAACCAAATTTCCCAACCGATGTTGTTTGGAGCCGGGAGTATCCTTGTAAAGTCAACTTCTTTTTATGGCTTCTTTCTCATGATAGGATAATGTCGACGGACAAGTTATTAAGAAGGGGAATGGACGTCTCAAATTTGTGTTGCTTTTGTGAAGAAAATGATGAAACTAGCTCGCATTTGTTTTATGATTGTTGGAGAACTCGAAGAATTTGGAATTATTTTGTTGAAGGAAGTCGCTTTCGGTGGACTTATGATTCGAACGTTACAACTAATGTGAAGTCTTGGAAGGTTAATTGGGGAGATGAAAGACTTAGTCAAATTTGGAACAATATTCCGGTTGCAATATGGTGGTGCATATGGAGAGAAAGAAATGCAAGAGTTTTTGAAAACAAAAGGAAAAATTTGATAAGTATCATTCGAAACGTTAAACTACAAGCATTTTTTTGGGCCGAATCAAATACAAAGATGTTGGGGCTAACGGCAAATACGGTGATAGCTTTATGGGATTTCTTATTCCGGATTTCGTAAGTTTGTTGTTTTTTGTGTTGGGTTGGTGAATTCTCCTTCGGCTCCCTTCTCTTTTTTGTTTTCGGTTGTAATCATTGGGTTGAGGTACCCCTCTTAAGTACCTCATATTCAATGAATTTCCTCTTTGACCGATCAAAAAAAAAAAAAACTGTTTATCTTTATTGATTAAGTTAAACCATACCTTTGATAAACAACTGAACTTGAACAAAGACTTCACAGGTAGTTTGTGGAATATCTGTAGAAGTACGTCTTCAGGAACGACAGCAACAAAAACGCTACTAAGCTTAGCCTTCTTCAGATGATTATCATTATCATCATAAGCACTAGGTAGTTTCAGCATCGTATTTCGTATGAACCCTAAGATGCATAGGGTTTACAACTCAGAATGATCGCGTTTTGGTATCGGTATAGTATGATGTATTTTGTTTTTGTTGTATACATTAGGATATTACTCATTTAACCTTACTATTGAGCATGGCCATTCTGAAATAAACGGGCAATCGGGCATATATAATTTGAGATTTTCTTGCATAGGGGCCGCAGGGTTTGGTACCCATATTGTTTTCGACATGATAAGTCAGGTGACATCAGTAGCCTGGGTTCGAAACAACAACACCAAATTCTGTGAAGGTTTTCGTGTTGCTTAGAGCTTCTCCAATGGTGGTAGTGTGTGCTTTCCATGTGGCAACACAAACAAGACATCCTTTATCATATTTAGCTTTAAATGTTAGCCTAATAATTTCAAATTCTGGGCTTTGAAGCCCATTAATACCTAATTGCCTCCACAAATTGTCTCCCCTTGGCATGATTTCTAGCCTAATTAAATTTGGCCCCATGAGTGAGTATTTGGCCCCATTAAATTTTTAAACCTATCCAACAGAGAAAGATATGGGATGTCTAAAAATTGATGAAAATACTAAGTTACCTTCGCTCATTTCTAATCTAATTTCATTACATATCTATAACCACCACTTCCTTCATTTCCATATCAATAGCCACCCTCTCCTTCATTCCTACTTCACCACCACCATTACCGCCGCCTCCATCACCACCACCACCACCGCCTCCACCACCACCACCCCCACCGCCTCCACCACCACCACCCCCACCATCTTCCTCCATATATTTCATTAACCCAACTAAAAAAGACAAAAAAAAAAAAATTACCCCATCACCACCACCGCCGCCTCCACTCCTCCCACCATAAATATCATTAAGTAATTTTTTCCCAGAATCGGCGTATATTGGCCATCATATCAAACGATTGTTCTTCATTTTTAAAAAACAAAAACAATAATCGGTGGTTATCGGTCATTATATATACCGATTATAAAGTAAAACAAGAATCGGTTTATATTTCTCGATATAAATACCGATTTTAGTTGTTTTTTAAAACAGAAAAACTAAACTTTTTTCAATTGGAATCAGTGAATTTTAGTGCTCCTAAGAACCGACTATTGTACAATCGGTCATATACATCTGCATAAGTGCCGATTTTGGTACAATCGGTCCATATTAGTTAATAAGTGTACCGATTATATAGATAAATTTGGTATTAATTGGGATTTCAAAACATCAAAAATTGAATATAAGTAAAACCAGAATCGGTCTTAATAAAGCGATATAAGCACCGATTATGGCCGTTTTTTAAAATAGGATTTTTTTTTTTCATTTGAGATCGGTACTTGTTGGTGTACTTAAGGACCGATTATGTATACAATCGATAAATGTTCATTGACATAAGCATCGATTAAGTTTAGGTCCGCCCAGAATCGACACATATACACAAATACAATGACCGATTAAGCTTAGGCTTCCTAACATCAGTATGTTTCCTGAACCAAAACGATTTCCAAATTGTGATCAACCTTTAATTTGTTTCCTAAACAAATTGTTTTCTGAATATTGATCAACTTGTGTCATAAATCATACTTCCATAAAACCTTATATTCAAATGTCTTAGCACGAGTGTATGTATGGAATGGAATAAATTGGGCACTTCAATAGACTTACAAGGTCGATTCATTACAAAGACAAGATTGTTAAACAACAAATAACCTGTATTTGCTGGATTTCGCCCAATTTGTTGGCTCGTCATCATAAATCTTCCCTGAGCACATTACACTCCTACAAAATATAGAAAATAGTACAAAACATTAGATACTTCACATATGCTCTTCCCAGATGTATTTATGATTGGATAGATGCATGTTTAGGCGTGATTCTATGTATGATGATGTATGATATTTGGGTGTACTGTCTAAGATCTAACCATCGGGGTTTTAGACAGTTACAATGGATTCAATATTAGCTATTTTTTTGGTGATGTGATCAATTCCTTCCGATGATCATTGTAAACCTATCATTTGTTATGCAGTAGTGACGCTGGATGGTCGTTGTCAATAGATCCCTAAAATATCGTGAGTCAATAATTTAATTAGTTGTTTTTGTTATTTTTAGCCGGAGAATAAATCTGAAAATATCTCAATTCAAATTTGAATTCTTGAAATATTCAACCGATAACGGGTCTACTGACAACACCGCCAGGTTATCCCATGAAAGGTTAAGGGATAACTATACACTAGAAGATAACTTAATAAGAGTTATACTAGACTCGGATTATTGGATAAGGTGGAAAATCCACATCCATGGATTACGGTTTGGAAAAACAAGAAAAACCGTAAGAGTCAACATTTGGGTCGGACAGCAGGTTAGCCTGCCCAAGATCCATATTACGAGTCATGATTTGGGATAGATGGCGGGGTGTGGTTGGAATGCAGGTTTAGATTCAAACGTGGTTATAAAGATTGCTTAATATCAAACTCACGCAATTACCTATTCGATGAATAATAAGTTATTTCAAATAAATCTTTAATAGGATCTCTGTTGTTGTGGGCTCCATCTTCATCTTTATTACTCCCTCTGTCCCAGTTTAAATGTCCTAATTTCTATTTTCATTTGTCTCAAAAATGTGGCCAACTTCTAATTATATCTGTATTTTTCCAACAAACTCACAGATATACCTTTAAAAAATATCTAAATAAATTGGAAACAAATTAATGTATATATTCTTCTGACAATATTTGGATTTTTTTACCTTTAAAATCATATGTTTTCTCTTTATTATTTCCTACTTAAAAATAGAAATTCAATTATTTTCTCTATATTTAATAAGGGTAAAGTAGAAAATTCATTTGGTCTCCTTATTTTTTTGACTTAGTCAAAGCGGTCATTTAAAATGGGACGGAGGGAGTATATAGCGCAAGAACTTTATTTGGGTCGCATTCCACCAACATGTCACAATTCTAAGCTCGGGTATCAAACACTATGTTACCAGCAGTTAACATGTCTGAAAAAAATATTAGCTCATCCAACCCTAATACTCTATCCGATAAAGAGATAACAATCTGGTAGCTTTTCATATCTCTTTATCCATTTATTGGGTATTAGCCGTGATCGATAATCATCAAGCTCAAGATCTCCGCAAAGGTATATAAGGAAAAATTGCTTAATCAGGTTTTTGAATTTAATGGAGTGGAAGACTTTGATAGTGATTCGAAAGATGAATATCGGGTAGCAGAGGAGGAAAGAGGTAATATTAATACTCATGGTGATAATTTTTTGCTTATGATTCTTCCGAAACTGCAGCAGATATATTGCTTTTTCTTTTTCCAATGGATTTGACGAGTCTTTCTAGGAATATTAGAGGATCGAGAGATTGTGTTAAAGTAGTTCGAATAATGAATGCAATTTTGCAAAAGATAACATTTATATCTACGCTAAAAAAACAATGTGATGATTCCCTAAATGGATCTTTATGGGGTAACAATGGGTGTGATTCACTGGTGCTTCATCTTGTTCGTCCGTTTGAATATGCCTCGCGATGTGATAAAGCGAGATTGAACCTGATTCAATGTATTGCAGACATGTCATATCTATTGTTCTCGCACTAGGATGTTGCCACATGTACAATGGATATTTTGTACTCCCAAAAAAGATATTTTTTTTTTACTTAGGCTAAGTCTTATGGTTCCATTTTTTCTTCCAATCTCACTAAAAGTGTTGCCAAAAGCCTCTCTTCTACTTCTCTCTCCAGAGAAAAGTAGAATCAAAAGTAGAAGTGAGTTTTAAATAATGTTTGAAACAACGCCCAAAAAGTGAACTTTGCACTGTTTCATATCCCAAGCATCTATCCTATTTCATCTGATCCAACAATCCTACTTCTCCGCGCTATTTGATTCAGCGCATCTGCGCTGTTTGGTACAACGAATTCACTACTTGAATCTATAATTCACCATAAGACTTCGTAGGGGGTTCTAGTTGACGTGGATTTCCAATCTAAAACCCAGTCTAGAACCCCATAAGACTTAGCCTTAGAAAACTAATCACCTTTGAATCAAATATCCCTCAGACTTATTTAAAGCTTTTTAGTTGTTGAATCTTGTCTTCTGGACGGAATTTTTTTTTTTTTTTTTTAATGCTTAGTCGGTCTACAATACCAAGGGCCAAGGAATACCCTTTACCTGGTCCAACAAAAGAAGGATTAGGTAACATATGCGAATGCGTAGATCGAGTTTCGGCTTCACCTTGCTATTTCCAATAACACCGATCGAGATATTTTAGTACAACGTCTCACACGTATGGGCTCTAACTATACTCCATAATCCATATCCCAACCCAAGTTATTTAGAGCAAGGGCTATGGGTAGAATGCAAAAGCACTCTATCCCTTTGATTTTGAAGGAGAGGCTAACTGAAAGTGGACAAAACTGACCGTGAAAACCAAGCAAGAGGGGTTTAAACGTCTAATGTTCAACCGCTTGAAAAAGAAAAAAACACAAAATGTCTAAAAAGTGGGGTCTAAACAAACCTTTTACATTTTTTATTTATTTGTTATATTACAAACGGCTAATTTCTTTAGCCGTTCCTAGGTTTAATGTTATTATTTTTTTAATTTCATTACAAACGGTTAATGTGTATAGCCGTTTCTATCCATTTTCATTACAAACGGATAATGTTTAGCCGTTTTGTGTTTTTTCCCATGAAATGGCTAATCATTTGCCGTTTAGACTACACTTTCAGTAACTCTTTCATATGATAGACTTTGGGGAGAAAGGGATTCATTTCTATCCATATTGGGATCAAATTTGTCCATTTAATCAAATTCTTGGGTTTCGAAAGAGTTATGAAAGACCCATAACCCTTGCTCTTACGATGTTCTTGAATTTGCATGGTTGCAAATAAAAATTAAAAGAACTACATTTGTTTTTCCTCGTTGTCTGAGGCGTGTTTTTCATATTTTTGAAAAGTTTGGATCACTAACTAGGGAAATAGCAAGTGAGTGACATAGAAAGTTTGATTTCATGAATCATAATGATGTGGACAAGGAAACTAGGAGAGTGTAGTTTGATAAAGAAAACACCAACCGTTTTTACTTTGAGAATTGCCAAAGCCAGTCCCGCTAGTCTTTGTTAATTTCCTGTCAGCCGTCAAACCAAATTGCAACGAAGGCCACACTACAATCTACAGACCCTACACATGCATATCCGAGCAAAAAGGTCTTGCTGAAACCCCAAACCAGTCAACTTTTGCTCTGTCTAGATAGAATTCCCAGCTTCTTTCCTACAAATTCACGTTTCTCTTGTGCAATATAGGAAAACTCTATCCGGCTTTTGGGGTATTCAGAGTCTCTCAAGTCTAGTTTAGTTGTTTCTTTTGTTTGAGAATCCTTGCCTTTCTTGACGATGGATTTGTTGGGCTTGTTTCTGATTTATCAATTGGATCATACTCGTAGTAGAATATGTAACAAGTCATACTCGTGCAAAACCGCCCATTTCAAAATTTTAATTTTTTCTCCAATCTAGAGAAGAAAGAAGAAGTATACTTTGGTGATGTGTTATTGACTAAACTGTTTTGCCTTAGCAAATTGGTGGTATACTCACTGACGCAACCTATTTATCAAAAACATGTTATAGGCTAGCACATGACCAAGTGCTGCAAATAACAACTATTGATACCCGCACAAATACGACTAATGTGACCCCCCTGCTCCAAGGCCCATGCCAAGCCGAGCCCGTAATGCATAGGTGTGATGTATCGACCAAGACACCAGGAGGAGTATTGCTGCCTGCAGATGCAGTTGCTAAGCAATAAGCACGCTATTAAACATGCGGTTTTCAAATACTTGCATTTTTATTGTCATATAAGACTCAAAACATTCACTTCTTGCAAGGCATAAACCGGGAGGCGGGAGTTGTTCTGTCAAGGGTAGCAAGTATTCTTGTTCCAAGGCCCATGTCCAGCCTATTCCTAGCATATAAATGTATCATGCATGAGTCAGCAGTGCAATGACAGCAACCCGAGGCTATTAGGACCAAGTCTAATGGGGTGTGCTAGTTATCAGTCTAGCGCTGAATCATATAGCGGTGGGACGCTAAATGGTAAAGCGCCAGATATTCTCAGCCATCAGATCTAAAATATATGTTATTAGCCATCAGATCTAATGAGAATATTCCTTTTGACGATAAATCATTTAGCGTGAGTTTGCTTTTTTGCCGCTGGATGATTCATCGTCTAACTAGCAATGCTACTTCCACTGCTAGATATATCTAGAGAGAGAAGTAGCATACAGGGAATAGACCACGCTTTTGGACATCCACGTCAGCTAGTAGGTAGGAGACGTTCTTATGGTTTGGCAAGATTGGATTTCAAGACGCTGAACCAGCGCTGAGCGCTGAATCATTCAGCGCTGAAAAATCTCAGCCATTAGATCAAAGTATGACAACTAATTCAACAGATAAGAATGTAGCGCTGAACCATTCAGTGTTTTCTCACTTTTTCAGCGCTGAATGGTTCAACGTTTTCTCACTTTTTCAGCGCTGAATGGTTCAACGTTTTCTCACTTTTTCAGCGCTGAATGGTTCAGCGTACCAATCTTGCTACTACTTGAGCTACTAGCATCTGCTAGGAAAGAGAAGTAGTACTACTAGAATACACCACGCTTTTGGTGGAAGTAGTAGCCAATCTTGACACCATAAGACTAAGCCTTAGACTTAGCCTGAGAAGACATATCGACGAAGGCAGAAGCCAGAAAACAACCACCTATTACAAATACACCTAGATTCATGTTGCAGCATAAGTTGCAAAACTCATCAACTTTTAGATGGGCTAAAAGTCACATTTTTATGTCCAGATGCCTCTTGGGGAGGTTTTCTAGCATTGATAAGGGGCACTTATTAGGGTTTAGGATGTACATATATAAAGGAAAAGTTGTCCTCAATTTCACCGAACTAGAAGCTAATACTTCGCCGTTTTCCACTCTCTGTGGTTTTCTATCTCTGAATCTAAAAACTCTTTCATTTTGATTCCCGTAATGGATGAATTGGATGATCCTCCATCTAGATACACAATCAAGAATCTATCTACACTATGAGTTTTTCCTCTCACAAACAAGTTGGATTACGAATAAGAGATGATCTTCATGATTCTGTATTAGGGTATCTTGGAGAGACGAAGTTGCTTTAATATTTTCCAGAAATTTATTCGACGACATACAACATCTGGAATGGAAGACACTTTCAATACTTTGTAACCCAAGCCTTGATAAGCTTGAGGATAACGATTCACTTCAAGATTGTATATTTTTGTAAGGGTGGTAAAAGGGAAATTTCTAGATTTTCGATTT
>JAJJMA010002489.1:0-21172 GCA_023529015.1 Papaver nudicaule
AACCTTCTAGGAATCTATTTCCCAATATAAGAATCATTCTTTAAAAAGAATCCTTCTCTATATAGGATCCCTTTCCTAATTAGACTTCTTCCCTCAATTAACTCGAGGTCGACTAAGTTCCTAAAGCTAGAAGGAGATACACCTGTATCAGCTACTAAGTTGGCCAACCTTTGAATTTACGTTCGCCAACCTATAGGCATGACTTGGTCTTCTAGGCAACTAAGTTGGCCAACCTTTGAATTTGGGTTGGGCAACCTAAGGGCGTGACTAAGTCAAAGCCGTTTGACCAGTTCGTAGACTTAAGTGTTATGGTCCTTATAAGGCTATTTTAACCACAATTCTTATTTGATTTTGAGACAATCTTTTCACACATTTTAGTGGCACTTGTGACACCATTTTTGTAAAGAGCTCATTATTAGGAAAGAATTACCTGAGGTAACAAGCTTGTTCTTGCCTTACGTAGAGAGTTCTTTCCTTATTAATGAGAATACTTGAATCTCAAGTTAGCTTTATTCTAAGCAAATATGTCTCATCCTTCACTATAAATAAAGAGGCAATGCAATGCTACAAAGAGCATCTCTTACACGAACGTGTAGCATTAAGTTGCATTGTCGCCTCCAAACCGTATTATCGGTTTCGACTAAAAAGACTTTTCTTTGGGGAACCGAGAAACACAAGTTCTTAACCTATCTTAATTGATAGCTTTTGATCTTGTTGATTGGTCGTCTTATACAACGAAAGTTGCGAGACGTAAAGAGAACCAATTAGGATAAAATATTTCGATTAGGCGATGTGTGCTTGTAAATCTTAAGGAAATCTTGCAAGGGAATCACTCAGGTTTATCTCGATTGACCTTGTGGTAATAACTTTGGAATAAGTTCTCTAAATCCAAACTATCAAGCTAGGATTTTATACTCAGATCTATATAGATTCAGTTCATGAATCTTGGTTTCATCATCCCTGTTGGAGGACGGGTTTGGTGTTTAAAGTTTTCACAGCGGCTGAAGAAACTTTTGGTGTTTGTGGCGTTTTTGGCAATCACTAGAGGAATCAAGTGCGTAGGATCTTGCGAGGTCCAAGAGACATAAAGGAGCGCGACTGCAGCTGAATCGCTTGGAGGGCAGGTTCAGTCGCAACTACATCCCAGTCTGAAGTCTGATAGTAGGCTAGTGTTTGTAGCGGCTTAATACATTGTGGTGCTCAAAACTGGACTAGGTCCCAAGGTTTTCTGTTGAATTGCAGTTTCCTCGTTAACAAAGGATTTGGTGTCTTGCTTTACTTTATTTCCGCATTATATTGTTTTTACATTATAATTAAACTATTGCAAGTGGTGTTGATTTCAACCTAGACAAAGTTCTTCGTGAATTCATAATCTACTTGTCCAAAGACCTTGACAACATCAATCTTGTTTAGATTCCAGTTCACGAACGTGAACAAGTCAAGTTTCAATACTTGTGGGAATTTGGGTTTGGAAACTAGATTGATCTAGTTTGACTTTGTTACACAATCTTCGTGGTTGTGCAAGAGATAATTGTCTATTTGGTTCGTGGTCGAAAGTTGGTGGTGTACCTTGGTATCCCCTCATTTTCATTTATCCCTCCTCTATTTTCACGAACTCAAATCCTGGGTTTACGAACTCAATGAGTAAAATTTAAGACGTCAAGAACTTTCTTTAACTAGGTTTGTGAACTTAACATGTTCGTTTATCTCACAAGAGTATACTCACTTGATTTTTAGAAAATGAAAGGATACAAAGTACACCACCAACATTTTTGCTAATAAGAGAGAGTGGACCATTGTAATGCTTTCAACAATTAAGATACATTTTAATGCGAAAAGGAAAAGCAACACACAAGAAACTTTGTTAACAAGGAAACTGCAAAGTGCAGAAAAACCTTCGGACCTCGTCCAATTTTAAAACACTCCTAATTAAGCCGCTACACCTCTATACTACTATCAGACTCCAAACTGAATGTGCTTGAAACATAATATACTCTCTGTAATACCTGCTTCAATTTTTCCCCCGCGTCTCTATCTTTTGTAAGCCTACGCACTTGATTCTCTTAGTCAGATGTCCTTTATAGACAGACGAGTTGCTCCACAGTCCTTCATGAAGACTAACGCCTATCTGCCTCCAACATGATGCCTAGATAACCAACTTTAGACGTTAAGTATAGATTAATGGAAGTATCTTTTTCTTAAAGTGATTTTCCCCAAAACATAATGTGTTTAAGCGTAATTGTCTAATTAGGGTTTACTCTCCAAGTTACCATGCTTCAGTTAGGCCCCTACGTCTTTAACTCCTACTAGCCTACACACTTGATTGCCTAGCTGATGTTATTTATAGGCCTAGGTGTTACTTCACAGTCCTTAGTGAAGGCTAGTCGCTACTTTGCCTCAAACATGGTGCTCAACTCATCTCATTTTGACGTTAAGTCTGGGTTGCTGAAAATCTTTTTGTTGCTTAGAGTGACTTTATCCCAAAACATAATGTGCTAAGATAAATTGTTTATTTAAGGTTTAGTCTCTTCACAGCTTATAGAGATGCGTAATAGACTCTATCTCACAAGATCAATCTAAGATACGAGTCATAAATTAATAATTTTAGAACTTCAAAGACTTTAGGAATAATACCTTATTTGATCAGTTTCTATCAAAATATTAGTTTTGATCTATAGTACTCAAAACCGAAGCGAAGAACCTTAAAATAGACATGAAATATATGATCATCAAACCAAGATACATGATCCAAAATTACCTATCAGGAAAAAGATCGATTGACATGTGCTTCACGATCCCCAGGTGAGGTCTTTCAAAGTCTCATCTTTCATTCTCGAGAAACCTTCGGTGTCTGAAGGAAGACGCCTTATGCAACCATATACATAACATGTGAGGGATGATTGTGTGTGTTGCAGGATGTCCTTTATTTATTGTGAATGATCAAGCCCAGGTTACCTAGGAATCAATACGATCAACCAACATTTATCGAATTTGAAAAAGAGTCTGAAGAAATGGTCTGATCCTCTTATTTCTCGAACCAAGAGATACATGGGATCCTAATGCATATAGATACAGATGGCCCTACAGGAGCAAGAATTTCCAGGAACATCAAATCATTTCTTGTAATTCGAGTAATCTTAATGCTGCTAAAAATACGTTATGTTCCTTAGATACAAGATTAGCCTATTTCTTTAGTCAGTACTTATCTTGCATTGAGGTTCTTTCCTTAGTTTGAATTACGGATACAATTAAGCACCAGGAAATTACCATACATAGGTTATCATATGTGTATATACTGCCCTAGAGAGATCATCTAAAAATACCATTGCGAATGGCAGCCTATACATTCGCTAGTCCATGATCATTTCTAGAGTATGTATTATGTAACAAGTTGTTTGCAGTCCATTTTGATGTTCCCTGTTGGGATAATGTTATCGAGAAACCATGTAAGAGTTAAAAGAACCTTGGCCTCCACATGAAATGCAGAATTCGTGTAATCTGCATTTGCAATAGAAAAATAATGACAATATAACTCATGAATTTATTTTGAAAGCATTGACAATGAGTAGCAATCCACATGCAAACAGGGGATGCCTGAAGATTCAATGCCCCATCGCTAAAAAGAGATTAATATGAAGTTTATTTGTAGTTTATGAGGGATAACACGATGGCCATATAAAGGGATTTTCATATTTCGACAATTAAATTATTGGGATTGTGAGTATTTCCTTCAAAAGAAACAAAAAATCTATATTTCCAGAGTGACTATTGTATGGTGACAATTATAATGAGTACGTTAGATAGTGCAGAATTAAGATCCACGACGATCCCATTCCTTATCAGAGGTTCAATGAGTGGAAGATACATGGTACATAAAGAAGACAAACCAAATTGCAGACATATGAGAAATAGATAAAGAGATTGATTTTTCGCAATTTGGAAAAACTATTACATTATGTTTACATATTAGATCAACAAAATGGATCACAAACAAGACCAAACGAGCAGATGTACGAAGCGTGATGTTCACCAATTTTCAGAGAATTAAGAATATCTTAAGAAAAACTAGTGGTTTCTTATTTGAGTCCAGAAGGAATCATGGTCATACTACTATTTACGTACCATGAGTGTAATTAAATCATCAACAAACACGTCCCAAGAAAGTATTTCCACGGAATAACAAGGTACGAGGGTGTTCAAAAAAATAAAAAATAAATAAAAGAACAAGCCTTATAGTAAAGATCTTCGAAGTTCCTGGTTCCAAATCACCATGTATTTGGAATAGATCACAAAAGAAAAATCTCAATGATGGAGGATTCCAAAGAGTCAAATCCAATGACGCTTCATCTTAAACCACAAGATAAATGGTCTGGGAAAAACCCTATTACTAAAGGCGAGGACCAATCTGGATAAGAGGGACACCAAATGAATCTAGACCACCAGGTAAATAGATCGAGACCATCGGATGGTGAAAATGATACCCCATTAGCATTTTTGGTATCTAACCATAGTCGGAAAAGAGCTCAAGTTTCTAAACACTCTGAAACTGTCAGATAGAGCGTCAAGAGACTTGAAGCTTCAGGTTGACTCCACATAACCTTGAAGATGGCTTTTCAAAACCCAACCTCGAACCATTGGACTTGATCTTCCACGAGTCTTCCACGTTTTATAGTTCGGATTTCACCATAAGACTTGGTCTGACATCAGCACTTTAACGGTCAATGGAGTGAGAACGCAAAGCAAGAAGTTAATTAGGGAGTATCAAATAGTTTTCATATGTTAATGGGGTAAATGTGAAATACAGCTACTTTTGGTCTCTCTGGCAAAATGAAACCCAAAAGTTCTTCTTTCTTCAGTCCATAAACCCCTGAGGGATTTTCCATTTGAAGCTCTACTGTATCAAGACTCAAGAGAGGGCATAACCTTGCCTATCTCACCCCTACAGCTTAATCCAAGGTACCAATCATCTCATTTTAGGGTAATTTGTTATTTCTATAGTTATATTTCAAAAACACATTCGCCGAAGCGGTTCGGTCTGAGATTTATTATGTACAAGATTTTGGAAAATCTTGCCCAAAGAAAATGGCCATGTATTGTTTGATTAATGATCTCAATCTTTTACATGTATTCATTGAAGGAATTTGGAGTGAACCTAAATATGTTGCCAAGATGGAGCAGAGCTATTACTCATCTCTCCAAATTAGGTTTACAAAAATACAGTATGGAACCCCAAAAGAGTGCTTACTTTGCTTTCCGAAACTATGCAAAGGTTGCTGCAGCAACTACATTGGATTCTCGTATTAGGGAGTTTACAGGCACATCAGAGGTATTAGTGTATTACTGTTGGATTTAAATTTTGATGTTCTTTTTCCTAGAAATTGGTCTATTTGAGATCGAGTTTTGGTTAACATTCCTGTGACTTTCTCAGGTTAACAACCTGAATAAAATGTTCTGGTCTAAACCTCATTCCTTGGCGTTGCCCCCTGGTTCACCTCTGAGAGTTGAAGAGCCACATTTTGAAGGGTTCAAGCGTGTTCTTCTCAAGCTAGCTCTGTTCTATACCAAACAGAGCAAATCCATTCGATGTGCAAATGCGGTGTATATGCGTGTCGTTTCACAAGTTGATAAGCCCGCTATTTATGGCGGTGAGGTTTTCCTATTACCTTTTATTGGTATTGCAATGTGTACTTAAGTTTCAATTTCATTCATAAATGATGATCTGAATTGCGGGTGCACATGACATGTGTTAATTAGGTTACGGTTTTGAAAAAGTATAGCTTACAGCTTTGATATTATTGACCGTTGTTCCAATTTCAACATTTCTGTAGAAGTAATAAGCCCGTCTCAAGCTCAATGACATCTATTACACTATTGTTCTACGATGTACTACGTCGAGTTGATTTTTGTGTAATTATGTCACAATGAACTGTGTCGGTGTGTCCTGATTGTCTTCTTTAGTTTTTTTTATAGTAGCTTCCAATGGGAAGTTCAAATGCCACCCCACATCTTCATAGATGTCAATTCTTCCTGTCATATATCTATCTCAATCCAAGTTTATAAAGTTGAACATAATTATTTCTTTCTTATGTATGTCAACTACCATTTAGCTTGACAAAAATGATGATAATAAGGAGAAATCAAGATGTTTCATGGTTCATCTACTGTGAATAGAAGAGGATAACTTATATCCCCCTTCCTAAAAGATAGTATCATTAGGAAAACCATGCACTATGGAAAGAATATGTATTTTTGAGGTGTGTATTCAAGGATACTTTCTGTTGCCAATTTACCACCGTGATTGTTGTGGTACATGATAAATTGTCTAGTGGTTTGTATAACACGCTTCCTTTAGAGAGGCCTACAGCGTTCATTATCCCGAGTTCTTTTAACCCCTAAAAGTTGGTGGGCTTATGGCAGTTGTCTATTTATTATATTCATTTCTTACAGAGAGCTTTGTTGCCTACAAATTTTCTAAACTACATATTTGATGGTTTGATTGTGTACTCTTTCACAGTGTTCAACTTGGAGAAAACATTTAAGACAACATTTTCTTTGCTTGTACTGCATATGTGGCTCTGCTTACGGCGTCTGAAAGAAGAAGGGAAGGAAGGTGTTGAACTGGGTCAGTACGTTTATGAGATCCACACTCATGATGTAGAGCTGAGAGTTTCCAATGCTGGGGTTAGTTATCATTCTTCCTGTATCATAGTTTACCCAGTTCCTTGTCATTTCATTGCTTTTCCATGTTTTCAGTTGGATCATCTCTTTATGTTTTGTTGCATAAGAAATGCTTCCTTTTATGTCTGAACTACAACACTGAAAGCAGTAAGTTTTAGTTGTTTAGTTTTTCCCATATAATTGCTGTTAGCTTTCTTAAGAAACTTGCAACTCTGAACGGACCGACACAAATTGCTTTTATATTTTCGATCTGTTGATTTGTTACCTTTTCGCTGAAATATCGGCTGGCATTTTCTTAACTGAAATATTATGTTATGAAATTCCAGTCACCAAATTATTTGGTGGCTCAGTGTTTGAATTTTGTAACTTGAGGTGAAGGGTGTTGATTGATTAACAAAAGTTGAATGAAAAAAATTTGAGATTCATCTTTTTTGATGCCACCAGTTACACCAACTTAAGAAAATCATCAGTTAAATAATTTGCTGCGAAGTTACTGTTTGTATTTTTTGGATCTCTTAATGCGTTGGACGTTGTTCACCTACAAATTGCAGTTGACCTAGATGAAAGTAATTCCATTAATTCATATCTTTTCTGATGAAGGGATATCTGTTGACATCAAATAACAGGTGAACTTACTGCTGATTAAATGGGTGAAGGAATTAGAGAAGATATTCTATGGAAACATTGTTGCTTATGATGCTGCCATGCTTCCCGATGCTAAGCAGGATGAGCTTATGAAAGTGCTTTGGAGGTATAGCTTCAGATTTCTTCCATTATGACTGTTAGTGTAAATAGTATCTGGTTTCAATTGCTTATGCTGTTTCAGGAATGTATTCTGTGATGATGTCTCCGATGTCTCCGAGATGCCAATGGATGCTGCAAAAGATACAGTTCAGGCATGTTCTTATCTTGCACTTCTTATGCTTATAGCAAAAGCTTATATATAACATGTGAAAGCTGTTATTAATGTTCCCACACACTTTGTGCATGATAGCTTCATTTAGTCCACCAATTACAAATATATTTGTCCAAGGGCCATGAATAAAGAAGTTATTTGGCACACCTACGAGATATCTTCAGAAAAATCTTGGCCCACTAGTGACCAAGGTAGGTACTGTCTGTTCACCCATGACTTATGAACAGAAGAATGAAAAACTGATTATGTCTTTCTATCCTCTATATCCGAGTATGTTCATGATGATATGCTTACCCTATTTGTTCTCTAATTTGGCTAAACTTCTAATGCTGTTGAAGATGTTTCGAATTATATAGAGATGTTAACCGTGTATTACAGTATTAGTACGAAAACTATCAGATTTGTTGCTTCAACCTTGCCCAAATATATTAGTGGAGTTTCAGTTAATACTTGTAAGTTGCTGGAACCTTGCATTAGCAGTTATTTCGATTAGACGGCTCTGGTTTAGTACAATATGAAGGATGGTAATAAAAACATACTATGTGCAATGATCCAAAAGACAGTGGTCTGGAAACAGTTTACACTACCCATCCTGAGTAAATGCGAACCCACTTCATGTCAAATGATTTTAGTATTTTACTCAGGCAACATGACCCCATATCTCAATTCTATGCTATTAGAAGACTCAACATTGATAACTGCCTAAGACCCGTTCTATTGATTTTCAGGCATTGGCAAGGTATGTTCGTCGGGAGTATCAGTGCTTGTCGTTAACAGGTAAGCACCCATTTCTTGATTTTCTTACATTTTCAAATGCGCCTTGAAAAAAGGGGTGGAAACAAAGGACAGAGACTTTTGTTAGATTAACCCAATCGAAACCCCTCAAGAGATTATCCAAACTCTAATATTAGGTTAGTGGCGTTGTCCCTGACAGAGCAGAAGTTTCATACTGAATCTATACGAGGGCTTACTATATAAGTGAATTGAACTAGGCAAGCTAAATTTCTTATCCCAATTGAGATAATTGCTGTGTCCACATGGGCATGGCAGTTCTCCACCACTTTTGAAAGATAAATATAAAACTTCAATCATGTGTCCCATTACATCTGAAATTTTTATTTCTTACACTTCCTTTACATTGCTGTGAGTCTGTGACCCTAAGCAAATTCTAGAGGCTGAAATCTTAGAGAATGACACCTTAATTATGTCAATCAAGATCAGATATTCTGTTAACATCTTAGTTTCAAATCCATCTCTCACAATATGCGCAACACATATGCACTTATTCTCATTAATAACTAGCAAAAGTTGTGGTTTTTATTCAACCCAAGTTAACAGCAGGTGAACTACATCATGCTCATCAAAGATGGTGGGGTTGAACAGTAAGGTTGGTGGAGTTAATTGTATTGAGAACCCACCGTAAGACGGGTTCTTGCCCACGTTGACATAATTAGGACAAAATTGCACTTGTCAAAAGATACATGTCCATTTCCAAAGTGGTTGTGTCAAGATATTGAGAAACATAGCCACATGATTCCTTTTTGTAGTGCTTCATCTCATTTGATTTCTTGATGAAATTTTCAAATTGTCTTTTGGTATGGGCAGATAAGGAATCTTTGTTTTCTGGAAACTTCAAGTTCACTTCACTAGAGAACTCAATAATACCTGATCATCCAGTGAAGTGACCGCAAAGCAGATGGGTTGAGCTTTAATAGTTTGGAACCACCAGAGTTTATATTTGCAGGAGTTTTTAAAGTCTGCCGCTTTAAGTAAAACACTACCACTGCTTGAAGAGATTTCTGGCTGAAGTATAATTTAGCGAATAAATAACAGAGGCAGGAAATTAATATTCCCTCTCAAATCTGTGAAAATTAGAGCGAGATTTTTTCATCGTCTTATAAAGTGATCAAGTCTGTTGTTCTCTTTCAAGTTTAAACAGTTTGAACAGGACTCATTGATTATAAACATATATCGAATTGAAACTTCTTATGTAAGATGTTTGCAAAGGAAAGTTCAATGGGTTCTCTTTGGTATCTTGTACATGGATGCGGTCAGTGTATTTCATGGTTGATAAACTATTCTAGAAAGGGAATCGACTTTTACAATGCTCATGTTCTCTTTTGCCAATTGCCCATCTTATTTATATTCTTGGAGTGTTAAGTGGGGCATATAATATGCCATACGTTGCCATTTTGTTATTCTTGCGTTCTAATGAGGCATTTACATTTCTGCTCTGTGAAGTATCATTTCCTCGTCATGAATAGTCAAAATTATCTTTTGGCTCCACTTCCACTCTGTTGCTGATAATGCACTTCATGTGCGTGAAAAAAGGGTAAAACACAGGTAATATTGTCGTCAAGCAATATTTTGGTTGTCATTCGTGGAGCTCCAACGTGCACAATCAAACGCATTAGAATTTCAAATTATTCTTTATAACTACTGCTTTCTGCACATAACAAAACTAATTGAATTGGCAAAATCTTTGACATTTTATGTTACCAAACAGCAATTCTTGGATGATAGTTGGTGACACATTGACTCCAGTTCTTGTTTCTGTACCAAGGAAATGAATCCTACATGCCTGGCAGTATGTTTCCAAGGATTGAAAAATCAGCTACTTCTTTCAATATCCCTAATAATTGTTTGATAAAATAAATGAATAAATGTCTGACCATGGACTTGGCTACAAAACCCCCCACCACTAAGAATGTGGGAGATCTGATCTATAAGACTTCAACTGGTGCATAATTTGGTTTTGTTTTCTGTCACATGATACTGTCATACTGACAGCTACGGAAGTATTATTCAACATCACCAGGGAAATACACAACCAAAAAAAGCTTGGTATATCTTTCAACTGACACCATGTTCAAGCTGAATAAATAATCAACAAAGATGAAAAATGAAAGAAAAATTACAGTAACTGCTAAAATGTAATCACCTACAGGTTTAAATAAGATTGAACTTCACCATCATATCATTTCATCGTGTCAGGTTGAAGGGTTCACAAGATGAGAAAATATTTACAGATTATACTGTATTCAACTTAGAAATGACAGGAAATGATAAAATCAGAAAGACTATTGATTAGTGGTTACTTTAGTAGTTTACGAACTTACCGTAGTTCTGGTAGTGGTTCATTCTCCAAATAAACTTCTCCTGGTTCAAAGCATTATTGAAACCACGCGTAGGTACTTGGATAAGATGGTTCTTCTGTTCTTTTCATTAAGTTATATAAACTAAGCTGCGACCCAAAATGTATTCAGATGCTTGACACTTCACAGTGAGCTAATAAACAAAATGGTGAATGTCAATTGATCCATTTTCCCAACCAACATTCATCAAATCATAGTTCTTCCCCAAAGGCTACACTTTTTAATTTAGTCTCGAGGGAGAAACACCATTTTCTTACTCGATAAATTCACTGTATCTGTTGCCGGTTCTGCTAAACAAGGCATCTAAGTAGTATGTCAAAGTTAGATAATTTATCGCTCCACTCGAATATACCGATGATGACCATTGAGATTAAAATTTCCAGCATATAATATGAGAAGCCTCATTGGCCAATTTCTTCAAGCTTACTAAGAATTTGCTTGATATCTGGTCTCAAATATGGAGATGGAGAACAACAAGCCATAGCCAGCCGAAAGAACACGAGTAGACATTCTTCAGTAGCTGCACTTGGATGGTTACTTTGGCCGCGAAATAAATTGGGTTGAAATATATCTGAAATCCTGTGATCAATGATAGCATTTCTCATGGAGTTTGGCAAATATGGATCCTGGTTGGGTGGTGGATTATCATCAATAGGCTCCTTCCCACTAATTATCTCGAGTAAAATCACCCCGAGGCTGTATATATCAGTCTCTTGGGTTGCATCCTTCATCTTGATCAACTCAGGAGCTTTGTATCCTTGATCAGCAGAAGCTTCAAGCATTTCCTGACTAGTTTTCAAATTTAAGATGAGATGGAGACTGAAGTCTGACAAGTATGGCTGATAGTTTCCACCCAACAATATGTTCTTTGACTTAAGGTTCCCATGGATGACAGGTTTATGTAATCCAGTATGGAGATGATCTAGTCCTCTTACAATACCAAGAGAAACTTTATAGATAATAGGCCATTTGTGTGATTCACCATTTCCATCTGTTAAGAAAAATATATAAACAGTTGTTCAGTTTAAGATGCCCCTTGTATAACTAACAGAACCTAATATGAAGACAATAACAACGAGATAAACCTGCGAAATTCCGCACTCAAAAACCAAAACAAAACAAAGACATGTTTGCGGAACAAGAAATTGCAGTACATATCAGAAGCTTATAGCAAACATGAGCGTTCAAGTTTCACCATTGGATCACTAACAATCTAACTGACTTTTCTTTCACTTTTCTATTTCTCCAAGTCAATCAATCAACTAACATTTCCTAAATCCAACTCTATCCCATACAAATTCCACACTTATTTATCTATAAACATCAACCCCCACTTCCTATAAACACCAAAATAAACAAAGAAAAAACACCAAAAATGAAAATTTACCTCTTAGAAACTGAGCAAGATTGCCATGACCATAAAACGGATGAACAAGAAGCTTTTCTCCTCTGGTACCTGAATAGAATGCTTGCAGTGGAACCAAATTAGGATGTCTAACAAACCCAAGTACCTGAATAACACTAGAATTCTCTTTCATTCTTCCAGTACAAGCAGGTCTTAAAAACCTAAGCAATTTCACAGAATTCTCTCTTTCTAAACTAGCTTTATACAATGTCCCATAACTTGATTTCCCAACAACTTCTCCTGGTGCATCTAAGATATCATGTACTGTCATATTCTCACCACCTGGAAAACTAATCAATTCTTCTGACTCCATTTTCTCTTCTGCTTCTTCTTCATCTTCTTCCTCCTCATCAAAATCAGAATTCCCCATCTCTCCAGACTCATCTTTCGCTGTGTTCTTTCGACAACATAAGTATATCAAACACAATAGAATGATCAAAGATATTCCAGATACTGTTCCTATGATAATGATTTTGAGTCTCCAATTGAATTCCATAATGTAAGATCTAGAACTGTGTTTTTCAACAGCAACTGAGAAGAAGAAAAAACCTTCAGTTGTTTCTGCAGATGATAAAAAAGGTGAAGAATTTAAGATCTAATAGAAACATTAGATTCAAGAATGAGATTTGGTGTTAAGAGTTGAATGTGAAATGAAGCAACAAGTATGTCAGTTTGTTGTCTCAGAAGACTCTAGAAATCTCGAGAAATGTGAGTACTTTAGTTTCTGAAACCCTAGAAAATGGTATGGGGTTTCAGGAAACTGAAATGTACCTTTTTTTTCTTGAAATGGGGGTTTGGGATCCAAAAGCTGTGTTTTTTACAGACAAGAAAAGAAGAACAAGTAGAAGAAGAAGAAGAAGAAGAGGAGAAACAAGGTTGAACTTAGTTAAGACAAAGTGGGACACGTGGTTCAATCCTGTCGGTGATCTAATACTTTTTTTTTTTGATTATTTGATTTGATATTTTTGTTTTCATCTAGAGTTACAGGTAAGTAAAACTATATTCTCTTGTGGTGCTTTGCTTGATTGGATTGTGTTGTGTGTATTCCAAACTTTACTTGCACACCCGATTTTTAGCTAATTTTGAGCAAGCATAAGCATTCTAGTTGACAAACCTTCTCTGGCAGTGGCATTCCTCCATGGATATTTGAAATTTTTTCTGGAAAGTTTTCCTCAGGAAATTTAAGAATTATTTTGCGGGTGTTTTTATTGGTAAAAGATTTATTGCTGACAAGTTCGAAATCAAATCATTAATATCAACACTCAATGAAATTACAGTGGTCACTGAACAAAATATTACTAGCTTGAGAACTCAACGACCTAAAGAGTTTAAATGTCACGCTTGACTCTCAAACATGCGCAAAGCCATTTAAGCTAGCGCAAGCTGGTCTAGCTCCTCCATTTGTCTCTGATCTGATCTGATCTGATCTCTAGAACTAGCATGGAGTGGATTGTATAGGTGTGCATTTGTCCTAGCTAATAATATTATGATCCAAAACAGTTGAACAGTCTGCACACTTTTATCAACAACTTTAACTACCACTACATCTAGGGTTGAATGCTTTATATAAAGCTGCTAAAGCATCAGCAGCCACCATGTGATACCTTTTCAATCTTGAATTACCAAAAGGTTGATAATTGATGGATCAACTGAAAAAGGAAGTCTCCAAGTTTCTTTCATGGCTAGATCAAACGGTTGGTAGTGAAAATCCATGGTCCACATTCGTGTCTATTTAACGGCAGTGCCGGGGAAAAAGTCCTCAGTTTGTCAATTTTTCTAATATGAGACCCGTATCCATACTTTGAATATGAGACCCCTTCTATAATGGTGACACCTAGGCAGAAAAGAAATCTTTTACCTTTTTAAAACGGTTTGCATTTAATTTGTTTTTCCTACTTCCAAGATGACAGTCCTAACCTTATGAAACTGAAATTGGGATCTTAAGATATTTTTAATAAATACGTGGTTTATTTTCTAAAAAATAAAAAAGGAAAAAATAAAAAAGAATAAACTACCTCCTTTAATATCTCGACGTGAAAAACAAATCACGAACTCTGTTTTGTTAACTTTTTACTATTTTACTTATGAAACTCCTATTCTTCTTTGCTAAAAAAAAAAAAATCAATGGCGGGAAGAGAATCCAACAACTCATGGAATCTTAATTTAAACCCAAACTCCTATTCTTCTTTGTCGACGTCTGTCTGCAAATTTCCAAGGTATGTATTGGTTCTAGTACTATGTTGTGATCAACAAGGTCTGTGCATATTTTACTTAGACTTGAACATTGTCAAACCTTATCAGTAACTGTTAGCTGGCACATATATGGTTACTGTCACACACGTTGAATCAGCTATTTGAGTAAGAAACAGAAACAAATATATAGAATCATCAGTTTTGTTTGTCTACTGGAGTAAAACTCTTGCTATTAGTATAAGTAGTTATTATATAGGCTCAGATTCGTCTTGTACCTTTGCAAGACATTGGTTGGTGCAGTGGCACCCCTTTAGCTTTACTCCAGAATTTGGGATATAACTGAGTTTCTTTTACTGTGCAGGAGAGCTTAGTCTGTCTTGTGGGTCTTGAGGTGGAGGTGGCAGTAGCAGTAGTAGTGGTCATGGAAGTGGTGTCTGCAGCGTGGGGAGTCATGGTAACAGCACCAGCACTAGAAGAAAATTAATGGTTGGAACATCCAGCAAATTCAACTATCACACAGGAATGGTGCATTACCCATATTTGTAGTCCTCACTGCAGTATTACCCCGAATGATTTAAGTCAGTACTTACTTGTTTATTGTAGATTATCGTAGAGAATTCATTTCTTGATTATGTTGGTGTTGTTATGATCCATGTGCTAGACTAAATGCAAGTTGCACTTGCTTAGCTAATGTACCACGAGCTTTTTTCTCATTTCCTCTTGACAACAAGCACTCAACTTGTAAGACTTAATATGCGCCATGTTTAGTCTTCAATTATCAGAGATAACCTTCAAGACTTGTAAACATTTTGTATTTTCATTCGGAAAATAACTTGTCTAGGATAGAAAACACTTAAGCATCGAAACATTTTATATTTGTTTCCTGTAAGATTTCTTTAGGTGTTCAAATATACAGAAACAACAGAATTGGGAAAAAAACTCTAGTTGATCCGGTCTTGGGTACTGGCCTGGGTATTCACCGAAGGCAGTATTTATTGGGTATTTACCAAAACTCGGGTCAATATCCATCCAGCCATTAACAAGGAAATATTTTTATTTTGCATTTGCTTATTTAGAAAAAAAAAAGAAAAAAAACACGTTTCCTTTTATTAAAGATCTTGTTTTAATTTTCATAACTACTAAATCTAAGAAAATCAGATACAAAAGGGTATTAATAGTCATTTTTGAAGTTGAAAACCATAATGAATTTAAAACGGTTTTGAAAAGTGGAATGTTTTTTACATAGCTTAGGTGTCAGCATTATAGATGGGGTTTCATACTCAAAGTATGGATACGGGTCTCATACTAGCCGAGTAGGTGTACCAGCACTCTTATTACTGGAAAAGGTTACACACTTTTCTTAGTGGGGTTACAAAAAGACGGCTTAGATGGTAAATTAGTACTTAGTTGATAATAAGAGGGTCCACTTGACTTGACTTTGATCTTCTTCTTTTCAACACAAAACAAAAGGCGTGGGGGACCAACCACGTTAGGAATGATGTTTGTGTATCACAGTATCAGCAGCACTCAACAGGTGAAATGATCAAATGACTTTCGGGAAAAGGTCTTCAAAAGTGAAAATAAGAAGCACAAGAAGCACTCGTAGGCGGATTCTAATGCAAAGTTGTTGGGCTACGGTCACACCATAATCGGTTGATCATAACCTTCAGAGCAAGTGCTTCGTTTTTCCACATTCTAGTTTCATTTTAGGATGCTGCATGTGTATAGTGGGCTAAGAGGATTTTTTTTTTTTTTTTTTTTTTTTTTGTCGAAATTGGGTTTATGCCTTATTGCTGGCAGAAAAATTAGTGTCTGGTCGCAATTATTATTTGTTTGACTTTTTTTAATTAAGTTGACGCTCACGTCAGACCTCAACCGTTGTCTCTTAAAAAAATAATGATTTTATAACATCTTTTAAAAGCATTTTTTAAATTGTTTTTGTAAATCATTTTTATTTATTTGTAACATTTTTTTTCAAATCGTTTTCATTTGATCCATAAATCATTTTCATTCATACGTAACATTTTTTTAAACCATTATAAATAAACTGCATGGAATAATTTAATATATTTTTTCAACGAATTTCGGCAGATAACTCTCTAATGAATCTCTAGCGTATGTATTCACATAAATATAATATGCTTCGTGCATGAATGGTTCTCAATTTCGTATTTCGCAATTGCTCCGAACTCTAATTTTCGGAAATAAAAATAATGATAAGTTAGTATGCAAAACCAAAATGCCTTTTGTAAGAGCATTGTTCGGTCAAACCTACTAGTGTTGGTATGTCAAGCTAGTTGTCAGTTTTAGATGTCAAAACACAATTCTTGATTTAGCCTACTAGAGTTTAGATTTCTGAATTGAGATATAGACGATGTAGTTGAGACCTTGAAAACGAAGATAGAGATTACCACGAAGAAATCATATATTCTTCATCGACAAAAGGTTAGTAGGAGTTGTGACATTATATGGAATTTCTTCTATTCAACTTATTCTATCTTTCAAAATAGTCGACTACTTTAGTAGTAACTATAGCATATTGAGATGTTGTTATCTTGTCTACATAACCATGAGTTATGTTGGTATACTTTCCCGGTGTACTAACTTCACAAGATACATGAGATAGATTCAATAGTTTCCTTTATAATGGTTTGCTTGCAAATCACATGTAGGGGAATGGTGAATCTAAGGAGTATTCTAGAGCAGATTCATGAATTATACCTCAGGACATATCCACGTCTAAGTACGGAAATTGACCCAGCCCAAGTACTTCGAGTGGATCTAGTTAAAACCCAATTCGCGAACCGCTTCACAAGTGCTCCAGATTTTCCTCATGAGTTCCAAAACATCAAATTGTACATCTACATGTACGAGTACAGTTGCTCCGATGTTATAGGCCTGAATTTCAAGTTCAGGAGGTTCGCGAACCTCTTGATGGCAATTTTCGGGATTGCTACGCGGGTTTAACAGATAACTCCTTATCTCTTAAATAGACTATCCTTATCTCTTAGATATATTTGTTCTTTATCACGAAAATATCTTCTGTGGTCTATCAAACGAATCTCAATAAGTCAATAAGATTCAGTTGTTCACATTTTCGTTGGATCTTTATCTTGAAGTAGTTTATGAGCTAGCAAACTACTTGGCAGATAAATGTTAAAAGATTTCCACATGTGATTAAACTGTGAATCTTTGTGTGCAAGTCAAATAACGGGCACATTTACATGGGTTTTAGAACGAAAACCACAAGCAGCAAGCATACGTAAAATGTGCGTAAACTCTTTACACTTCGTTGTAGGCTTGTTGTGGAGTCATTCTCTATTATGATGCAGTTCCTCCGTAGGATTTACCTTACAACTATAAAGACTTCTCGTGAGAGTTGGGAAGTACAAGTAGGCGATAATATACCTTTGTGGTAATTATCATATTAACCTGTAACCTTGGTAGCCTGAGTTCGTTCTTGTCTATTCTACGATCCTATTCTTCTGCAATAAAGCCATTCAAAAACAACTACGCGACAACATGGTTTAACTGAAGCAACGCACGGCTGCACGTTCGTGTTGTAAGACCTAGTTAGCTTCGGTTGTGTAAGTTTCTTAAGTGTTTTTTTTACAGCTGAGGTAGAGACAAGTTGGGCATTGTTTACTTGGTTTACATGCCAGCCTCCGCATGTAAGTAGATTTCCGTATACCTTGATCATATCTAAAGGAAGTCACTTTCATATGTTAAACTCTGGAGGACAGTTCGAAATATACACCAGATAATAGAGGTTGCAAAGCTAAAGTTATTTCAAGCCTTTAACTGCGGTTAAAGCAACCCCTAGGCCTGTAAAGGACGTCAGTTAAGGGAATCAAGTGCGTAGGGTCTAGGGCTACACAACTGTGGAGGGTAAAACACCCTCGGGACACATGTCAGGATCAGGAGGATCGGGCCCTGCCAGAAGATGTCGCAGCCATACTTCGGGATCAGCCAGCAGAGTTTCCCCGAGGAAGAGATCGAAGATAGAAGACCCGTCTAGATCATCGAAGGATGAAAGCCCGAAGTCATCTTTGGAGGTCTCACCGAAGGAACCGCCTTACTCGACAAGCTCTGACACCACCACGATTGAGCATCTTGTCTTATTAGCTGTAAACCACCACCGACTCGGCCTATATAAGGCGAGCTCAAGAAACATTGTAAGGGTTGGATTTTTGGTGTAACCTAAGTCGTGAAGGGTGAGAACAGGTTAGCTTTCTCCTCTAAACCTCTAAGGATCATATCCATGTATTAGTTACCACAAAACTGAATGAATAATCAAGTTCTTAGTCTGCATATTCTCATATGAATTGTCTTCGATGCATCTTTAATCTCTTTGCACTCTTATACGATTGAATACTGTATTGCATGATAATAGATTTGATGGTTGTTAGGTGTGAAGTATCCATGCAGATTTTACACTCACACAGTTTGGCGCTAGAAACATGGACTGATTAAAACAACTTAGGGTTTGCCTCTGATGTATGATTTTCAAAAAAATTGAGGAAATTTTTTCTAGGGTTTTCAAACTCTTCTTTAAATCGCGTTTCCATCACATTTTTATCAATTTCTAAGCTCCACCACCTTGGATGTTAAAGATCTTCAAAGCTTTAAAACGTTCAAGGACCTTTTGAGCAAATCATCAGTTTGATGAGATCACTACTTCTACAGGGAATCCCAAGCCTTGAAAAGTAGAGGTCAAATCGTGCCCACCATACGTTTCCTGATGAAACATGGTCAAGGATAGTACAAAATACGGTTTTTCCAAAAAGGGAAATACTTCTAACAACCCCACTAAAGTAGTATGAACAGAAGAATTATGCATGTCAGATCACTAGGGCACAATAACAACTGTGGACCTCACTCGTTGGTTGCTTTTATTATAGGGGAGGTCGTTTACACAAGGAAGAGACGTCAAAGCACCCATCAAAATGAGACGGCAGGAAGAAATGACGGTACGAAATGCCCATTGCAACTCGATGATTCATTCAAGGTAAAGCATCAGCCCACGAAGTAATATCACGGGAAGGATCCACAAGAGGGACAAAGACGGAAAGGAGATAATGATCGTTGCCGAAGCAAGGACATTCGAGCCATGGCAGTTGCAACCAATATGTTACTCAGAAGACGACATTCCCGAGGACGGCCTGAGCAACACTCCCCTAGTCATAGCTATAAACATAAAGGGAGTACTGTTGCCAAATATACTGATTGATCCATGGAGTTCCGTAGACGTCCTTTTCGGCGTGGCATACATGAAATTCTTCCAAAGCACCTCGTTGACACCCTCGGACTATACCATCTACGGATTCAACGGAAGAGCTTCGAAGCCAAAGGGTGATGTCCCACTACCAATCTACGTAAAGACGATGAAGCTGCAAACTACATTTTGTGTCCTTGACATAGAATCACCATACAACGCAATCTTGGGACGACCATGGCTGCACGGGATCCTGGGGGTGCCCTCTACACTACATCAAATACTCAGCTTCCAATTCCTACCGGCATAGGTGAGATCAAAGGCGAAATCATAGAGTCAAAGGCGTGTCACGAAAAGGATGTCGAGCAAAGAAGGTACGCAAGGCGAAATCGAAGAGAGCGGTACAGGCAACAAAGGGCAGAAATGATCGATAAAGAAATTAATCAAGTAATCAGGGGAGACAAAGGAGCAATCACGAAGGAAGCCCCGAAGGATCCCTCGGCAATGAACGAGGAAACACCAAACTTCACCCCGACAGAACCCACCGAGGACGTAAACATCGGAACCAGTGAGGAACCAAAAATTGTAAAAATTGGAACACTAATGAAACATGAGCATCGTGTAGAGCTGGAGAAGTTGCTAAAGGAATACGCCGATGTCTTTGCTTGGAGAATGAGTGAGATGCCGGGAATTGACCCAAGCTTAGCATGTCACCATCTAGACATAAATCCTTCGGTGCGACCATTCAAGCAAAGACCCAGAAAGCTAGCGGATGTATACCAGACGGCGTTGGAGTCAGAGCTTAACAAAATGATTGCGACAGGAATCATCAAGAAGATACAATACGCAAATTGGATTTCGAATATGGTCATCGTGCCAAAGAAAAACAAGGGAGTGCGGATCTGCATCGATTTTAGCAATCTAAACAAGGCATGCCCGAAGGATCCACACCCACTTCCCAGCATATACCAAATGGTGGATGCAACAGCAGGACATGAACTTTTAAGTTTCATGGATGGCTATTCTGGCTACAACCAGATTCCTTTAGCAGAAGAAGATCAAAAGCACACAACATTTCTAACATCTAACGGATTATACTGTTATACAAGAATCCCGTTTGGATTAAAGAACGCTGGTGCCACTTATCAAAAAGCTATGGAGAACATCTTCCGCCCCTGGTTGAAGAAGACTGTTGAGGCATACGTAGACGACATGTTGGTGAAAAGCAAGAAGGCAGAAGCCCACATTGAAGACCTGAGGGAAATACTGAAAAAAAATGTGCCAAATCAATATGAAAATCAACCCTGCATGTGCATCTTTGGAGTTACTTCGGGAAAGTTTTTGGGATACGTTGTCACGAAGACAGGTATCGAGGCAGATCCATTGAAGGTACAGGCGATTCGAGAGATGCCGTCGCCCACAACTATAAAGGACGTACAAGCCCTAAATGGAAGGCTGGCAGCCCTCAGCAGATTCATCGCTCGATCCTCGGACAGATGTAAAAACTTCTTCAGCATCTTGAAAAAAGGAAAAAAGTTCGCATGGACAGATGAGAGGGAGGCTGCATTCCAGGGAATCAAAAACTATTTGGCAAGCCTACCAGCCCTACA
>JAJJMA010002494.1:0-13235 GCA_023529015.1 Papaver nudicaule
TAGACGTGTGTACGTCCTCAGCTGTAATCCATGGACTCTTTGCTCAAGAGTACTCCTTTAGATTCATCCATATCCAACTAACAGTTTGCAAGCAAACCATTGTAATGGACACATGGTACCGAATCTTTCTCATTCATTCTTGTACTCACAGTATTTGCGGGAGCAAACACTGGTCATGACACAAGGTCACGTTAGACAAGAATACGATCTCAATCGCTATTATCACTACTAAAGTAGTCGACTATATTTCGAAAGAATAGAGAAAGTAGAATAGAAGAATTTCCATAAAAGTCATAACTCCTACTAACCTTTTGTCGATGAAGAATATTTGATGTCTTCACAGTCTTCGTCTTCAAGGTCTCTACTACTTTGTCTATATCCCAATTCCGAAATCTAAACTCTAGTAGGCTAAATCAAGAATTGAGTTTTGACACCTAAAACTGACAACTAGCTTGACATACCAACGCTAGTGGGTTTGATCGGACAATGCCCTAACACGGACAGTCTCATCCCCTCCACTAAGGAGTTCACTTCGGCAAACTCATGGCAAGAATCATCCGATAACTTCCCAAAATAAGCAACCACTACAGGAAAAACAAAGCTCGCCCTACGCAAACGATGAATTTCATCAACAACCTCCAACCTCCTCGCGAGATAGCGCCATCTACCCAAGTGTCTGCAAACAAAAGAATGGGAGGATGCAAACAAACCAAATAACCCAGAAACAAAACACATATTCCAGCTATTTATACAGAATCAGTCATTAATACGAGCATTTAAGACTAACACGAAAATCAATATCCATAATCCAAACGACAAACAAACGAATCCTTCCTCGCTAAAAAAAAAAGGGGTCGGCGGGGGGGGGGGGGGGGGAAGAATTAACGACGCGGCCTCAAATTCAGGCAACTCTTTCTGCTTCACTTCTAGCTCTTGATTGACCTGCGCGACCTCCTGTTCTAACCCACCAAGGGCATCAGTAACATTACTGAATTCCAAGGCAACCTTCCTCTGCTCTTCAGTCTTGGCCTCGACCTCAGTCATCAACCGCTCTTTTTCTTGAACCAGTCGCTCAATTTCGGCAGATAGCTTCAAGGCTCTGGGATCAGGCTTGGTCCTCGCCTTCTTTAACAGATCATGCAGCCAGGTGACACTGAACCGCATATACTCTGCAGTTGAAAGGACTCCCTCCCATTTTGCCATCTGACTCTCAGAAGGTGGATCCCGCTCAGCGCCAAAAAGACCGGCCGCCACGACCAACAGATCGCGGACCATTTTCACTTATGTTGCCGCCCCGAGACAATCTGCCATCTTCGAAGGCACGAGATGTCCATGACGCCTTAGAATTTTAGTATAAGTGCTCACGTGCACTGTAGGGACCTAGAACCCATGGATGAGCTCAAAAGCCTCATCTACAAAATCAATCTCTGAACGATCGAAGACTCGTTCGAACAGGGGCAGAACAACAGAATTACGAACTGCGCCGGCAGGAGAAGAACGAACCGTGTTAACAGAAGAAGAGCGAGTTGTATTAACAGTTGGAAAGCGAGCTGCAACGACAGCAGGCGAACCCAACACTGCGGAAGCCGAGGGCCGGTTGACGATCTTATCATTTCTAGGAGGCAAAGAATTTCTCATACGTTTCTCGCTACCCGCGCTATCAGCCTCCTTGTTCACGCGCTTTCCCATATTCGGTTCCTATAAAAAAAAAAAGTCAGTATGGCAACACCAACTCAATAAGCGAAGGTGATAAAACACCCAAGACAAGCCGACATGGCTCACCTGCTCAGAGGGTGCTGAAGTCGCTTCCTTGTCGACGTCTGTATCACCTGCTTGCTCGTCTGAACAACCCCCTTCGAAGGAACCTAGAGCAAAAATGCATACAAACTGAAAACTCTCTCAATTCGCAGAGAAATGAAACAGATACTAGAGCCTTTATATAGAACTTTTCTTTCGCTTAAAAAAGGGGATTAAATGCGCTCCACGTGTAAAATTTAATACATACCTGGATCAGACAGTACAAGAGCAGAAGAAGACGGGCCCACTTGATGTTCTCTCCCTGACATCGATGAACTGAAAGATTCCAAAATGGCAGACGGAGAGTTCAGGGGATTAACCTCGCCGCGCCTAACGGAACAAACCAAAGGTTGCAAACGGGTTAACTTCATCACATCGGCCGGTTTGGGACCGACTTTTTTTTTACGGCGTTCAAGTTCCCTCACAAACTCTGGATTGCTCGAGCGAACAGGAGTCTGTACGGACGCGGCACGTTTCCTCTTCGAGGAGGCTGTCGGACGCGCCTGTTTAGTACAAGACTTGTTAGAAAGGGAGAACATACACCGAGGAACGGGGACTATGCCCGCTTCCCAGTTTCGCTTATCAGTCAAGGCCTTCTCACGCCACTCATGCCCGGGCATATTAAGCCACTCCTCCAGAGACCGCTTACGCGGCCCTGGATCATGAGCGTCGTCAGGCTACGGGCAAGCAAAAACTTAAGTAAACACGAAATCTAAAAAAAATATATAATAACTAAATGCAAACATCAAATTGATACGCCAAAGGGACGGTCACTCACCGCAACACCTCTGCCCAGCACAGTACTAGGCGCTGAAGGAGATGGTTTGGGGACTCTGGTTGTCCGCGATCGCACTTGTCCGCCAGCAGCTTTTGGGGAGGGAAGGGGAACTTTCCTCTTTGAGTTATGCTTCACGACCGCGTCAGGATCTAAAGGAAGAGGACCCCAAGCTGTCTCAGAAGAATTCCGAGCGCGACCCTTGTTCCCGGGAACTAGCCTCAGAGGTTCTCCTATACTCTTTTCAAGCACAAAACGGCCGACGCGGTGCATCTCGTAAAGCTCGTCATCATCCGGCGCGTGGTAAATAACACGAGCGGTGACTAGAAAGTTCATCACACGCGTTAAAAGCTCGTTCAAATACCAACGCCAATCCGCAGAAACGCGGAGAGAATCTCGAGCAGGTCGAGGATAACGGATGGTGAAGGGGACTGGACGACATCGAAGTACGCCTCCATCAGAATAGACAAACCTATCATAACAAGCCTCAATCGAGGCATCATCCAGGATGAGAGGACGCAAGGGAGGTGGAGGAACCCCCTGGTCAAAACCTGTTTGGCGGAAAACTCGATCGAATTTATAGGCCTCAATAGTGAACGCGCCCCCGCAAAAACCAGGAAGGTAGCCAGCCGTAACTGACAAAATAAAGTCCACCTCGCTCGCCTGATTCACTTTTCGAGAGTCATGGATCTCCTCTTCATCCGAGTAAAAGGTGTAAGGAGTAGGTCCAATACGACCATCAGTGTATGGAGAAAAACAAAACTTGCTCCCAATATCCATGTAATTGGAAATGTTGTCAAGAGATTTGGGCGATTTCCGCTTAAAAAGGCGGGCGCGAGGATAAGTATACACCATGGTATCTTGATATACTTCCCCATCCTCATTGACTCGTTCTTCGACGCCATGAATGGTAAGCGTCGGACCTGGCGGGCTGAACTCTGGAAAGCGATCCAAGACCACATCTGAAGAAAGCTTGCGGGTACGAAAGTCTTGACAGTGTGCACATTAGCGGCCCTCTGGATATCGATCACGAGCAAGTCTAAGTGGTGGTAAAGTCCGCCCAAGAACATAGGAGCCAGAGGAAAATATACGCCACGCGCCATTAGAACGGCCATTGGCATAAGTTCTTCCTTGATTGTATCCCCTGGGCTGAATTCGAAGATATCATGACTCAGCCAGAAAAGAAGGAACGCGGCCAGTTGCACCGTCTCTGAATCCTCGCCATAATTCGGACATTCCCAACGACCCTCCACCATTTTCGGTGCCCAATACTTCACGAATAAAGGGTAGGAAGAGCGCCTTTTCTTGTGCCTGCTTCAAGTGGCTGCTTCGGCATCCTCGCCTAGAAGGCGTAAAGACAGATTTGCGATTAGTTGTGCATAATGAAAACACTCGCAAAGAGTAAAAAGAGAATAAAAGACGAGCTGGAGAAAATATTACCCCGGGCGCCTTCATGTTCCTCGCCCCCTTCTATATTATCATCTTGAGCGACCTCAAGTTCCTTGCCCTTTTCTGAATTATCCCCGGCTCTCTCGACAAGAACGTCCCTCGCGAGCTCTTTGGACTTCTTCAGAATGGCAACCAAATCCCAATCCTTATTACGCATACATCCTGCGACGGCTGACTGATGCCAGTAGCAAGCGCCATGGGCTGGTAACAAAGTAAAAGCAATCACGTCCTCGAGAGTAAAAGTCGCCTCTCCCCAGGCAAAAAGGAAGGTATGGAACAGAGAAATCCAACGCGTGACCATCTTGGTCAGATCAAAGTTACTACGGTTGCAGGAGCGACATTTGGACGCTTTGATAGCGTCAAGAACGCCGATCCCCTCCAGAATACGAGCATGAGACTCATGGTTTTCAATGAAAATAACCCACGGCACCCAGCCCTCTTGGGGTTTCGCTGTGGATTTATAGACAATATTGGGAAGCTCGTAATCGCCACGGTTTATAGCCAAGCGAGGAATCTGCTCATAAGGAGGAAACGACCACTCGACGCCATCCGGGTTCAACAGCCATTGTAAGGGTGGAAAATACCTTGGCGACATAAATCATCTGAGAAGAGAAGCTAGGTCAGATAGTATGGCAGAGATGTAGGGTATCAACGAGTAAGAGACATTAGCAACATATGAATATAGTTTGGCGAGTATAGGAGAAATGAAGAGCGAGATCGATCAGCAAGAAAGGACACGTCATCAATTGGTAGTTGAGAAGTAGGTGTGCATTTAAGAGGAGTCAGAACAGATACATTGTCAGGTTGACTGGTTGACTCAGTGGAGGATGCGTCAGCAGTCTTATCCCCTAAGAAGATTCCATCGCCTATGTTAATAGAGCAGTAGAGAAGGTCGCCGATATATGTATCAGCGAGTTGTGACAAATTAGTGTTAGTTTTAGATTGTTTGTATTAGCTTTATCCCATTATGTAAGGTCTATAAATAGCGAGACAACCCAATGGAAAAGGGGTTGGACACATTTCAGATTGGTCTAGAGAGAAGTAAAGTATCATACTTGCTCTCCATAGCCCAAGGCTGAAATTAGGGTTCTTATTGAGAGATTATACATATAAGATTGGCTAGGTAAGAGAGAACTGTAATCATGCTTATATTAGTGATAATCCTTGGATGTAGTCCTTACTTATGAGGGAGAACCAAGTAAAATTTCTTGTCAAGTATCTCTAACCCTTATCTCTTTAATATTTCTCATGTTACTTGCTACGTACATGTATAGGAATGATTGTGTGTATGTTGGTGTATGATATTTGGGTGTGCTGTATAAGATATAACCACTGGGATTTTATACAGTTACATTTTGGCGCTAGAAGAGGTTTTGAACTTGTGTTTTCTTTGATTTTCAGTATGATTTGTTGATGTTATCATATGTTCTTCTGTTTCTATATATGGTATGATTTACATGTCTCAGAGTTCGCCGGTGGTGTTTTAGTCACCTTTTCCTGCTATTTAGAGGTGTTATGCTCGCTGTGTCAGATTTTTCTTTGTGTTTCCCCTCTTGCTTGGCCATATATAGTATATAATGTGGTATGTTATAACGTTTTCTTGTAGAATATTGTTAAGATTAGGAAAACTAGGCTATTTCTAGTATGTTGTAGCGATGGATCTGGATTTTCAGCATATATTTTTTGCTATTTTTGGAAACCATGTCGTGTGAGATGCTGTCCTTGCTAAAGCTGAGAGCTGGCCGGCCTGTTTTGATGATTCCATCACATATTTCACTTTTATCACATGAATAGCAGAGAAACTGGTTATGCGGGTAGAAAAATGCCATTTTCGGAAAATGTAGATATAGATATATATTTCCGGCAAGAGTAGTATCATTTTTCCGGCAAGTTAGTATGAACTTTAGGGTCATGGATGAAATTGCATTCCAAAAAATTTCAAAATTTTTCTTAGGGTAATTATCGTACTGTCATCGTGATTTGAAAATCACAACCGCATATGATGTTTCTGCAATTTTTGTCATGATTAGGTCATTATCTGCACATCGTGTGATGTAAAGCTGTTATTTTTGTCCTTCATTCATCAACGTTCTGAAAAGTAACCCAACTAATTTATTTGGCATTTACCCACAGTACTAACAGAGCAATACTGTCAGGAAGTGTGTTTGTCTTCTTTTGCAGATCTTCGGCGAATGGGTCCTAGAGGAAAAAGCGGTAAAACCCCGGCGGGTAGGCCTCCGCGATATCCTATCCTTCCTACACCAGTGACGTTCCCCAGTGGTCACAACACTAGAAGCAGGGGTGTGGAACCAGCTGGTCTGGCAGATACATTTTTGGCAAGCTCATCTCGGCGACCACCTGTTCAGCGAGCATCACGCCGGGAGGAGGTTTACATGGAAGACATCACTCAGTTAGAGAATGCAGAAAGATCACCTGAGCCTAATTCATTATTACGAAGGGTTAGCAGCGAAATAGAAGCAAATGCTTACGGCGAGCAAGTTGATGGTGGTAGATTCACTCAGAGAACCATTGGCGAGTCATCAAATGTTGTGGGAGCAGTTCAAGATGCTAGTGCAAGAGGTGCAGCAGCAGTGAATGTTCAGCAACGGGTAGTGCAAGATGTCGGCGAAGCACTACACGTGGCAGAAGAATTCCCCGCAGTAGTAGCAGAACCTATCACGGCGGGAGATATTCCACAAACTGCTAGTGAAAATGATGTAGCAATAATACCAGGCGCCACTATAACTCGCCCAGTGGTGGTAGCAGATAACACAGGGTCCACAAACACTACAGAAACCTTGCTGAGACAAATCCTTGAGGCCAATAACAGGCAGGCGGATCAGGTGCAGAGGCAAATGCAGTTGCAGATGGAGACTGTACTTCAGAGCCATAGAGAGCTGATGGCGGAAAGCAGGAAAGCATCACAAAATAGGGGCCATGCATCCCATTCGCATACAACTCGCCAGGCATCTCATTCGCATACAACTCGCCAGGCATCCCATTCGCATACAACTCGTCGATCAGAAAAAAGTGGAACTAACATAATGGAGATCTCGGATTCATCAGCGAAATACGATGAGAGAGGCAGAAGGAAGGATACATCTAGAAGAGATAGCGAGGAATATAGCGATTCTGGACGGCGAAGTAAGGTAGATAAAGATATGAAAAGAGACCTTCGCCGATTAAAAACCAAAGTGGCAGCTTTAAGCGGATCTTCAAAGGAGTCGAAATACAAGGCCGCGCTTTCAGAGGCGCATAAAACACCTTTCCATGATTATATTACATATGGGTATGTGTCCACTAGGTTTTCTATGCCTAAATTCACATCCATTTATGACGGAACTGGAGACCCGGCGCAGCACTCAAGAGCTTATAAGCGAGACTTGGCGGCATGGGTAGGATCGGATCCTATAATGTGTATGGCGTTCCCTGCTACACTCAAAGATGAAGCCTTAGCTTGGTTTGATGGGTTGGAGGAAGGAAAAATTAAATCTTTTGAGAAATTAGAGAGCAAATTCTTGCGTGCATTTATTCAGAACAACAGAAGTCGGCCTGGTGTGGAAAGACTATTTAATATCAAAAGAAGGACCTCGGAGACTTACAAAATTTTTATCCAAAGATGGAGAAAGTCGAGCAGCGAAGTGGGGTCAGCCGTATCAGATAAAGAGAAGATAAGGTCATTCATTAGCGCCATGGAGACGACAGACCCATTATATCAAAAACTATTCTGGGAGACGCCGAAGGATATGAAGACTTTGAGAGCAATGCAGGACGAATGGATAAATTACGAAGAAATCTGAGAAGAAGAGCTTCGCCTAAAAAAGGAGAGAGCGAAACAAATTCACTCAATCAATAGTTTCTCGTCGGATGAGCAGGAAGAAATTAAAAAGGAATGGAAGAAAGCAGAACAGCGGGGGTTGGCACAGAACCCATCTTCGGCGATGGTAGTACCTGAGGTAGTAAAACAACAACAACAAGTTACCGCCGAACAACATTGGAATTCGCAGAAGCGAGAGAATTATGATGGGCGAGATAAGCAAGATAATCGAGGAGGAAACTATGGTCGAGGAGGAAGAGATAATCGACGAAATGGGAATGGCGATGAGTGATATAATGGAGAAAACAAGAAATTTGGCAGAGGCAACCAACAGCCTTTCCAAGATGCTACGTTACCGAAGTTACGTGTCTCTTACACGGATGCATTTGGACAAATCGAGAGTTCGAATTGCATAAATGATATTCGTTATCCTTACAATAGAGGAAACCCCAGGGGCCCGCCGTCCAATACCAATTCCTGTTGTCAATTTCACCAATTTCACGGTCATACAACTGAGAACTGCACCGACGTACAGCAAGAAGTCCACAGATTCATTCGCTTGGGGAAATTTCAGGAATTCCTAGAATTGTCACCACCGCCCCCTGTCATGGTCCAGCCAATTCAGGCCATCCCAGCTCATACTCCGAATGTGTACGAGGTAAAGGTTGAGCGAGACTTGTTGGAATTGGACTGTTTTTCCATTGTGCACTCAAAGATCACCAGGGACGAGTTCCATGATAACGTCTTATCCCGAGTGCACAAGCGAGATAGAATGGGAAATGGGATTTGTAGTGTCGCTGCTAAGCAAGAACCATTGCAAGATTGGATGAAGGCTTGTGTAGGTTTCTCCGCTGAAGAGATACCTCCAGAGGGAAGGAAACATAACAACCCCCCGGTCCTCACTATTCAAATGGGGAAGTTCAGATTGCCTAAGGTACTTATTGATCCAGGCAGTTCAGTAGACATTCTTTTCAATACTGCTTTTGAAGCCATGAGAGCGAAGGATGATGAAATTCCCTCGCCGACAGTTTCCTCTTACAACATTTATGGATTTAATGGCATTGCTTCTAAGCCCAAAGGCGAAATTGAGTTTAAGATCATGATATGCGATGAATACTTCTTGAATACTACCCTTTGCATTATGGATGTGGACTCGCCGTATGTCGCCATCCTTGGAAGACCATGGATTCACAGCCTAAAAGGAGTACCCTCCACTTATCATCAGCGCCTAAGGTTCCCCACACCTATGGGAGTCGCCGAATATGTAGGAGATTTGGCAGTAGCGAAAGCTTGTAATTCGGCGGATGTACAAATGCGAGAGAATAGAAAAGCAAAGATTGTTGAGAAAAAGAAGCTCGGCAAGGAAGCGGCTAAGGAGCAAGAGATTCAAAACTTTATCGCCGACCCATTAACATATGTGCATTCAGTAAATTCGGTAGATGACTCGGCGAAATCTGAAGGGAAGACCTTATAGCAATTAAAGGAGCCATCGCCGATGGGAGAACCATAATTACATTTTACGGCGGTGGAACCTACTAAAGATATAAATATCGGCGATGACAATGATCCAAAGATGGTAAAGGTTGGTACTTTGTTAAATGAAGATGAGTCGGCGGAGTTAGAAGCACTACTCAAAGAATTTTTTGATGTCTTTGCCTGGGGCATGAATGAAATGTCAGGCATTGACCCGGCGATAACATGTCATAAATTGGATATTGATCCAAAGGTCAGACCTTTTAAGCAAAGGATAAGAAAGTTGGCTCCAGCCTATAAAGCAGTGGAAGCAGAGATTGACAAGATGAAGGCGTCTGGCATCATAAGGCCAGTACAATATCCTCAATGGATAGCCAATATGGTAGTGGTACCAAAGAAGAACAAGGGAGTGAGGATCTGCATCGACTTTAGCGACCTCAATAGAGCATGTCCAAAGAATAGTTTCCCGCTACCAAGTATTGACCAAACTGTAGATGCTACATCAGGGCATGAGTTGCTGTCATTTATGGACGGTTACTCAGGGTATAACCAAATACCTTTGGCGGAGGAAGACCAAAAGCATACAGCTTTCTTTTCCACCAAAGGGTTGTTTTGTTACACCCGAATGCCCTTTGGGTTGAAAAACGCTGGTGCTACTTACCAAGAAATGGCGCAGAAGATGTTTGAAAGATGGATAGGGAAGACTATGGAAGTATACGTCGATGACATGCTTGTTAAGAGCAAGAAGAAACAAACTCATGTGGAAGACCTCAAAGAAATATTTAATCACATGCGTATTACTAAACTAAAAATCAATCCGGCGAAATGCGTCTTTGGTGTAACTTCAGGAAAATTCTTGGGATATGTCGTCACGAAGAAGGGTGTAGAAGCTGATCAAGCCAAGATTAAGGAAATTATAGAGATGACTTCGCCGGTAACAGTAAAGGATGTTATGCGACTCAATGGAACTTTGGCATCGCTTAATAGGTTCATCTCAAGGTTCTCCGACAAATGCAAATTATTCTTCCAGACATTGAAGAAAGGAGAGAAGTTCAAATGGACTGAGGCACATGAGGCTGCATTTCAAGGTATTAAAAGGTATCTCGCCACTCTCCCAGCAATTCAACCACCTGAGCACGGCGAAGAACTCAGAGTTTATCTCGCCGCAACACCTTTCGCCATTAGTGTTGTGCTCGTAAGAACCAAAGGCGGAGAAACGCCTATTTATTATATCAGCAGAACACTACAAGGGGAAGAAAATAATTATACCAAAATTGAGTAGTTAATCTTGGCGTTGGTCTTTGCATCTCAGCGTTTACGTCCATACTTTCACGCTCATCCCATTGTCGTCATAACCAAAACTCCAATAGAGTCTATCCTGCACAGTTCCCAAAGAGTAGGGAGAATCGCTAAGTGGAATCAGCAGATTGAGCAGTTCGGCGTCCAATACGAAATACGTACGGCACAACGGTCTCAAGTTATTGCAGACTTTCTCGCCGACTTCCTAATAGATGAAGAAGAAGAGATAGAAGAAATCCCATTCTCTTTGGATGAGCAAGAGCATGAAATGCCAGATCTATTGAAATGTAGTCCTAATGGATGGGAAGTTTATGTAGATGGTTCATCAAATAAAGAAGGAAAAGGAATATGAATTGTCCTAACCTCGCCGAAAGGAGCTAGGATAGTACACTCGCTAAGGTTAGAATTCCCGACGACTAATAATGAGGCAGAATATGAAGCGGTTATTCACGCCATGCGAATACTCATTGAAATGGGCATCAGTGATGTTAGACTAACAAGCGACTCTCAGCTAGTAATTCGACAAATCTCTGGGCGATATCAGACAGCAGACCCGTCTCTGCAGAAGTACCTAAAACTTGCGAGGGAGTATGCCCAGAGGATCACAGGTATCAAGTTTCGCCACATCTGCAGAAAAGACAACGGGCACGCCGACGCTTTGGCGTTCATCTCCTCAATGATGACAAATCCAGATGTCCCTTCAATAGCTATTGAAAGAGTGAAGCAATCATCGGTAGCAGAACGAGAGCAAAGAGAGGTGTTGACAACAAGCACTGAAGAATCAGCAGAGACAGATTGGAGAACGCCGATACGGTATTATTTGGATCGCCTAACATTACCAGGAAAGCAAATCTTAGCTCACCAAGTCATTAGTCGATCGGCGAACTATGAACTTCGAGATGGAATCCTATACCGCCGGTCATTTTCTGGGCCATTGTTGCGTTGTGTATCAAGAGAAGAAGGCAACAAATTATTAGAAACAATCCATGAAGGAGATTGTGGGAATCATAGTGGTCAAAGAGCCTTAGCATTAAAAGTTAGAATGCAAGGATACTATTGGCCTTGGATGAATAGGGATGCAAAAGAATATGTTCAGCGATGCAAACCATGCCAGCTGTATGGAAGAAGAATTAAAGCGCCAACGACATCTTTAAATTCAGTGCTCAGCCCTTGGCCTTTCGCCAAGTGGGGCATTGATACATTGGACCGCTAACTACAGGCTCAGGGCAACGGTAATACATCATTGTGGAAACAGATTATTTCACCAAGTGGTGTGAGGCCAAAGCTATCAAGAAGAAGACAAGACAAGAAGTGTTCACATTCATTTGGGAAAATATATTTTGCAGATTTGGTGTACCGGTGGAAATATCTACTGGCAATGGAAAGGAACTAGTCGGCGACAACATTAGAAAATTACTCGCTAATTACAGCGTCAAGCTAGGAAAATCAACTCCCTTGTATCCTCAGAGTAATGGGCAAGCGGAAGCCACAAATAAGACTATTGGAATGGGACTGAAGAAAAGGTTGGAGAAGCATAAAAAAGTATGGTGTGAGCATTTCACAATGTTCTGTGGTCTTACAGGACTACGGTCCGAGAAGCAACTGGAGCATCTCCTTTCCTACTCACTTTTGGGGCTGAAGCAGTACGCCCATCTGAAGTTATCCTACCAACTACAAAGCATGAGGCATGGGAAAAGAACCTGAATACTGACTTGATTCTAGCCAAGCTAGATGATTTGGAAAAACAACAGTTGATTGCTCTTACACACATAGAAAATTATCATCGCCGACTGTCTAGAGAATACAACAAGCGGGTGATCCCAATAGAATATCAACCCAGCGAGTTAGTACTTCGAGAAATTCCCCCATCTTAGCGACAGGGATGCAGAAAGTTGGAACCCACATGGGAAGGCCCTTATGTGGTGAAGAGAGCAGCGGGAAGCGGAGCTTATGTGTTGATTGATGAACATGGTATAAAACTCGCACATCCTTGGAACGCCAAGTTCATTAAGAAGTACTATCCTTAAAAGGAACAATGTAAAATCCGAAGTCTTGGGCGGGCATAATACCCAAGAAATCTTATTAGCTTATGTAGAACAACAGCGAATAAGATCCGGGGACGTAGGTTTGCTATTATGCGCCGAACCCCGTTAACAAGTCACAATGTCATTTACATTTCTCACTGGGTATTCTAACCACAGTGGCGTCCAAAGCCTAAAAAGCTCCAAGAGCATAATATGTTGAGGCAAAAATGCCCATTATCAGGCTACAAAGCCACTTACTGAGGCAAAAATGCCCAATAATTACAAGGCAATAAAAGCCACATAAAAACCCTGATCAGGTACCAAGGCCAAACACCATCTTTAAGGGCATAATGCCAAAATCAATAAAATCAACCAGAGCTAAGACCTCTTACACAGAAGACATGAAAGCTTGCTTGCTTCATTGAGTGAACAACCTCCTTGTAAATGGTAAGTCCGACACAGGAATTAGCTGTAAGGCCAGCTGTGTTACTTGTTGGTCTGTAAGTGTGTGACAACTAAGACCCTTTGTTGTAGCATCACATCGGCGGTGCCGCCTGTAGGGGGTAAAACCCCTCGGACCACGTGTCTCGCATCCAGGAAG
>JAJJMA010002494.1:13245-35445 GCA_023529015.1 Papaver nudicaule
TTTTTGACGGTCCAGAATTCGGGAGAGCGACGAAGCCTTTTGGGAAGCTTTTTATAATAATATGATTTACCCTCCGAGCGAGCAACCCACTCACTAATGACTCGGATGGCGTTTCCGTTCAACTGCATTACTCCACAGGGAGGGTTGATACTGGAATAAATAGCATAAAAAAGGGGGTTGGACGGATTGTATAATGGAATGGGAAGTCCGGCGCCGAGTTGTTCACCGGAAACGATCAATCTTCTGTCACTACACTTATGATCAGCGAGCAATTCTGGGGATATAATATTCTTCCCTAAACTTGTGCAGGGAAAAAGGGATGATTTAAATCCATAAATACGAGCCCTTTCTTCCCATCCCATCTTCTGGGGATCTATTAATTTGTAAGGTACTACCTCAGTGGCGACAGCATCTGAAGTACTTGCAGAGGCATCGGCGGCAGCCTGCGACAGAAGAGAAAGTTTAAGGAAAGGAGAACAGAGATTAAACCAAAGCGATGGCAAAAAATCGAAGTACTCACCATAATCTCCGACAGACAAAGGGCAGAGAGAATTAAATCGCTTCTGGAAAAATGCAGAGCAGAGAGAGAAGAGAAGAAAGAAGAAGAGACAAGACAAGTTTAAATAGAGAGTTAAAACCTACACGGCAGGTGGAAGGTCAAAAGAAAAATAAAGGTTTCGAAAGGCACGCGAAGGTACATGTGTCAGTCAGAAATTAAGACGAGGACACGTGTCGAAGAAGGCGGAACGCCAAGAGTTTTCTTTTCCAAACCCCTTCGATCTTTGGATAAGAAAAGAGGCAAACTGTAGGGGGTAAAACCCCTCGGACCACGTGTCTCGCATCCAGGAAGAAAAGCCACACCGAAAGGATTATGCAGCGACGATTCGGACTGGTAAAGGAAGAGAAGCTGCACTTGAGCGAAGTAGAGACCCGGAGTGGAAAGGACTCGGACTATGACGAAGGACCGAAGCCTAGGATCCAGTTTCGGAGTGTAAACCGCCTTACTCGACAGAAACTGACACCACCACGATTGAGTCTTTTGTCCTTATTAGCTGTAAACCATCCAAGCTCGGCCTATATAAGGCGAGCTGGGAAAACGTTGTAAGGGTTGGATTCTTGTTTGGTTGAGCCTAAGTAGCAAGAGAGAGATTAGGTTTGTAATCTCCTCTGGTTCCTTAGGGTTTATTTCATGTAATAGCAATACACGAAAAGTCTTCTTTATCTTATCTTTGTTACTTTACTTGGCTTTTAATTACTGTTTATAGCATCTTCGATGCTGTTCTAGCTGTCTTCGGACGGTAAACCACAACTAAAAACTGTATGTGCGAGTAGATCTAATGGATGTGGTACCATGAGTACCTATGCATATTTTCTACTCGTACACCGCCGGTGTGCTAATTCGCTTACGCCGTAGCATCACCTCTGGCGGACACTATAGTGCAATAAGCCTACTGGGCGACCCACATAACTTATATTAGATCGCCGACGGGCACAAGTAATGGCTGGGGTGTTAACCTAGGCTCTGCATGAAATTGTTGGTTGTACAAGCACATGACTTCACTCAATGGCAAGTTAAGTCTTTGAAGACAAACAAGAAACAAGCACGCCAAATTAAGCAAAGGAAAATCGCACATCGACAACAGATGTCGACAAACGCAAAAACCATATATTTAAGATAATATTCAAAAGACAGAAATATTGTTCATTACAAAAGATAAAAGAAAACAGCAGAAGTACAGAAGGAAGAATAAAAACTACAAAGCTGATACTTCGTTTCCTTCAGTACTCCGGATCGGCAAATGGATCTGACACTTCAGCATCTAGGATCGGCGAAAGGACTTTTTGGAGTGGAAGGCTTATCTTGGTCAAGATTGCTGAGATTATCCTCGCCCATATTCTCAACTCTGGTATCCTCAGACTGGTTCTCAGCTCTCAGCTCTGTGTTTTGTCCGCCGAGATTCTTACCTTCTGTGTTCTCAGCGCCGGTGTCATGGGGCTGACCTTTTTTCCCATCTTCTTCTTCTCTGCTTTCACCCTGAGTCTCACCTCTGATCTCTTCTTCTGAATCTTCTTCTTCAGACTCTCCTTCTTCCTGACTGTCTTCTTCCTCATTTTCTTCTTCCGGTAACTCGTCCTCCTCTTCTTGGGTGCTGGCCTTCTCCTTTTTTGATTGCTCGGCGAGCTGTGGGGGAGTAGGTCGATGATACTCTAAAGGAACCTCCAATTTATACTGAGGCAAGAACTTGTAGGCGAAGTCCTGAGCACCGATAAAGGCAGCACTAACGTCATCTTCGTCAAGTCGCTTCTCCAAGTTCTGAATGTCGTCTTTGGCTTCGACGATCTCTATCTGAAGCCGATCACGGACATCTTCGAGCTCTTGAATCTTGCCAGCACAAGATCCATGATTGAGAAGTTGTTTGTTCAGATCTTCAAACTTGCCAGCACATGAGTCATGCTCTTTAAGTCTCTCAGATCAGTCCTTCATCTTGCCGGGGCAAGACTCGTGTTCCTTGATCTTATCAGTAAGCTCGTTGACCTTATCCTCAAGTTCGTGACAACCTTTGTTGATTTCCTTCTGGTGATCTATCTCATTTCTTAAACTTTGGATCGTAGCTGAGGCAAGAAAAAAAGTGAATATGGTCAAGATGGTTGAAAAGAGAGCAAGTATAAAAGTTAGGGATAAACCCTATATAACTACCTTCTAGGTTGCGGACATAGACTCGCATACCCTCCTGTGCTTCTCTAAACTGGGCCATATGAAACTCAAAATTTTCATTGGCACACGGACCTAACATTTGTTCTATTTGACGCTGATGGGTAGAGCATTGCTTGTATAGGTCAATCGCCAAAGCTTCATGTCTCGCCGCTGCATCTTTCCAGCGTTGAATTTAGAACTCGGCGGTTTCCTTTTCAGTACTTAAGCGAATGATCCTGGAAGCTAGATTGTCGGCTCTAGATTTCTCCTCTTGCCAAAGGGAGGAAGCTCGCATATGACCGACCACGGCCTCCTTTTTAGCAGTAATGGCTAACTCTTCTCGGCGAAGTGCATCGTCACGCTGACTGGTCATCTAGCCTAATTCCGATCGAGTAGCTTGATAAGTATCACAGAGGTTTCTTATAATATCATTATCCTGACTCAATTCTTGGCGACACCATTTAAGGTCCTTGAGGAAATTGAACAATTGGCTACACTGCTTAAAGTTGCTATTACTAAGTCTCTCGATTTCGGATTCAGCTCGCCTAAGCCTATCGTCATCGGAGGAATGGCAACCTTGGAGGGCAGGAAATCTAAGGGTCGGCGAAGGAATAAAAACTAAATGTAGCAGCAATATAATAAATAAGATGTGGTGATAACTTACTTTGCTGGGCTGTGATTTTCAGGCTTCGTTCTTGGATCACGCCCTTCAACATTTCAATCTCCTTACTCTGAACTGAAGATTCGTGTATCAACTGGCTGATCTTGCTGCCAAGGTTAATGACTTCATGCCCAAAACCCTCATTAGTCGAGGCAAGACTCAAGCTATGATGAAAGTGCTGAAATCACAAAGTACAAGCATAAGTATTCAATGGCAACTGAAATGGCAAAAATTTAAAAGATGCATACCATGTTGAGAAGATTGAAGTGCTCTTGATAGGGAATAGTAGAGGCAGCCTTGTGAAAATCTGGGTGATGAACAAACCCTGGGCGACTATACTGCGCCAGTACTTCAAAGTACTATGGATCTGGACAATTGTCCGTCACGCTAAGCTTGTCAAAGGCTTCGGCGAGCATATTTGGTGCAATAAGTTGCACTTTTCCAGGACCTTTAGCAGGTTGAGGAGTAAGGGGATGCCGAGGCAGCCTGTCAAGAACAACTAAGCCAGCCAGATGTGGTTCCAGAGCTGAGGCAGGAGGAGTCTGGCGGTTTGAACTTAACTCTTGATGCTTTGAAGAAGAAGTTGGTTTGGTGGTGTCATGAACGCCAGATATATCAAGCATATCCATGTCCTTGCTAAGATACTCATCGCTGATAGGGTGTGCCTCTAGGTCTTGATTCATGTCCTCAACATTAGTCTCAGGGATACCCTTGGGTAACTCAATCTCAGGAAGATTGGTCGAGTCATCCTTAGCGGATCGATCGACGAGCATATTGGTCGAGTCATCCTCAGTGGATTGATCGGCGAGCATATTGGAGTTGTCCACAGTTCGATCTGCGGTTGTCTCAAGATTTTCTTTTTCAGGGATAGTCTCTGTAACTGACTTGGAAGAAACTGAAGGAGTGGGAAGCTTTGCCGAGGCAAGCTGACGAATTCTTTCTGCTCGTTCTGCAGCAGTAGGTCTTTTCTTTGGGTTCTGCAAGTCGAGTTTCAACCAAGACACATTCATCGGATCTTGAAAACAAACAGAGGCAAATATATATATATATATATATATATATATATATATATATATAAAATAAGTAAACTTAAAATGTTTGTTTCTAGACCTTCAGCCGTGTCTTTCTTAAGTTACTCAGACATATAGAAATATAGATATATATTCAAAGATAAAATAAGGTGTTTGTTACCTGAGTTGGGTCATCGTCTTCCCTTCGATTTCTTTTTACTCCAGCAACTGCGGCAGCCGGAAGTTTGACATAATCTCTATCATTTTCCCTGAGGAACTTGCCATTATCGTCCTTAGCATATATATGTGCATCAGGCCAGACTACCTTCCAGAAAGTATGTTCGGCGAGATGAGAGTGCTCAGGCAAGAAAGCATCGCGAGCGACGGTCTTATCGTCGTCTTTCCACCCTAACAACCAAGGTCCCTCGACGAGACAAGGAAGATTGGAAAAATCACCTTCAGAGTTATGGCGAACAGTTGGAACATCTTCTGTACTCGTGAATTCAACATCGACGAGTAGCAGATCTTCAGCGGGATAATTCTTCTTAGGCACGAAGCGAACAGCCCAAGGGTCGGTTTTTCTGGTGCAGGAGGCCACATTGTACTGCTCAAGGAATTTCTCCACAGTAAACTCATCAGGTTTATGAGCATCAAGTTTGGCGAGTGAAGGGTATTTAGTCTCTCCATCTCGGCGCTTGCTTCATTCAGTCATCACACGGATAGCATTGGCGGTTAATTGGAAAGGGCTTCTATTGATCGCCGCAAGTAGATCGACGATGAAAGTGTTTTTCGGATTATAGAGGGGAAATGTTAATCCTGACTTCAATTGACCAAAGGCAACCACGTCCCAGGTGTTGCTTGTTTCAGGACGAAGGAGATCGTCGACAGACATTATATCGGATGCTTTCTTGATACCAGGCAGTGAACTGATTTTAGGTTTAAGAGAGTTTACTCCAAAAGAAGTGCAATATCCAGGCCAATCAGCCTTCCAATCCACTCTTTTCAATCCAGTGGCTTTGGTTTTGCCAGTTTTACCCTTGGATTTCGAAGATTTGCCAGTAGAAGCCATAAGAGCAGTTAAACAAGCCGAAAGTTGGTCGGAGAAGATGAAGATTGGTGGTTACCGACGGATAAAGTATACCGGAAAAGAGATCTGAAAGCAGAAATCAACACAAGCAATGGAAACAGGATGGAAGCAAGAAGAAGGGAAAGAAATCCCAGGATTTAGTGAGAAGTTGAGAAGGAAAGAAGTTGCAGAAGCAGCAATCATCGTTTTAGGGTTTTAGAAAGAAAAAGAAAGGCTCTGGTTTATGAAGAAATAAGTTTAAGAAGAATAGGTATGATTATGAAAGAGAAGGTGATATTTATAGCAAAGGGAGAGCAACCGGTGCTTCAGGTCATCCGGTCGAAAGTAAGTCATGCATGAGTAGAACGTGTCAAAGAAGGAGCAAAAGTTGCAAGGTATTTTCGACAAGCTAATAAAGTTTTCATCTTCGACGACTAAAGCCTTAGAAGATGAAAGAGGCAAAATGTAAGGGTACCTTGGCGACATAAATCATCTGAGAAGAGAAGCTAGGTCAGATAGTATGGCAGAGATGTAGGGGATCAACGATTAAGAGAGCAACATATGAATATAGTTTGGCGAGTATAGGAGAAATGAAGAGCAAGATCGATCAGCAAGAAAGGACACGTCATCAATTGGTAGTTGAGAAGTAGGTGCGCATTTAAGAGGAGTCAGAACGGATACATTTTCAGGTTGACTGGTTGACTCAGTGGAGGATGCGTCAGCAGTCTTATCCCCTAAGAAGATTCCATCGTCTATGTTAATAGAGCAGTAGAGAAGGTCGCCGATATATGTATCGGCGAGTTGTGACAAATTAGTGTTAGTTTTAGATTGTTTGTATTAGTTGTATCCCATTATGTAAGGTCTATAAATAGCGAGACAACCCAATGGAAAAGGGGTTGGACACATTTCGAATTGGTCTAGAGAGAGGTAAAGTATCATACTTGCTCTCCATAGCCCAAGGCTGAAATTAGGGTTCTTATTGAGAGATTATACATTGAAGATTGGCTAGGTAAGAGAGAACTGTAATCATGCTTATATTAGTGATAATCCTTAGATGTAGTCCTTACTTATGAGGGCGAACCAAGTAAAATGTCTTGTCAAGTATCTCTAACCCTTATCTCTTTAATATTTCTCATGTTACTTGCTAGGTACATGTATAAGAATGATTGTGTGTATGTTGGTGTATGATATTTGGGTGTGCTGTAAGATCTAACCACTGGGATTTTATACAGTTACAGCCATAGCGGGTCGGCTGGCAGGGGCGGCGGCAGTCGATTCAGAAGGCGCTGATTAAAAAAGTCATCGGGATATTCAGTACCGGAAAGAGGAACAAAGGCGCTCTGAAGGGAAATGCTTCGTTCGAACAAATTGTGAGAAAATAAGCCGTCTTCCCGATCAGGAGGAGGAAAGACATCAAGGTTAGGATTCTGAGCGCCCCCTCCATCTGGCGCGGCTTCGGGGTTAACCTCGTCCTCATGATTAGGGGCGAGTGAGTCGTCTTACAAAGGCTCGTCGTAATCACTCATGGTAGTGGAGGGAGAGAAGAAGATGATTTTTAACCAAGGAAAGTCTGGCTAGAGGAAGCGAAGGAAAAAGAGTATTTATACTGAGGAGAGAAAAGTGTAACCGTCCGCCACCTAGACCACGATGCCAGTAACTCATGGACGTGCGCCGCCACGTAGGCCATGATCCTGACGGTTATAAAACCAATCATGGGCGATGGTCAGGGGACTTGGGTTCCCATGGGTGACGGTCGACCCGGCGCATTTGCCCGCCCGAACCGTCAAGGGACTAATGTGGATACCCCAAGTCCATTAGGGCCTAATGGGCTTGACACATATTATGTTAAGCTTATCTAACTGGGCTTGGGTTTAGACATCTTGGGTGTTTAAGAGATAAAAAATGGCAATAAGTGACTAAGAGGACACGTGGTAACCAAAGAGTGAAAGGGAGTCTCTATAAATAGGGCTCTAAAAAGATCATTGAGGAGGCTTTTTGGAAGAGAGAGAAATTGTACTACACTCTTAAGAGAGAGAGAGAGAAAGCAAGATAAATGAGATAAATCGGGTTGTTACCTCTGAGACTCGGATCAGATTGATAATCATATTCTATTCACATGAAGAAAATTTGGTGTCGCTTAAAGTGGTTGAATCACTGGGTCTAGAAATAGATTAGTACCCTCACCCCGATCAGATCGAATGGCTTAACAACAGGGGAGCCATTACCTGCGTTGGTGTTTGCAGGTTTCCATTATCCATCGGTAAGGCATATTCTGACTCTGTTGTTTGTGAGTTAGTTGACTTGGGTTTGTGTGATGTTGTGTTGGGAATGCTGTGGATAACTGCTGTAGGTGCTAAACAGAAATGTGGCGACAACCGGTATGAGTTTCGGCGGAAAAAGACAAAGGTAATTCTGATACCAAGTCTTAGACCTTCCAAGGAAGAACCAAAAGCCGTCCAGACTCAAAATGGGAATTCGGAAACACAGTTAGTTAGTGTCAAGGAGGCAACAGACACTTGTGGAGACTATATGTTGGTTCCAAAATCAGAAGAGATGGGTGTATCTGACCATGGTGCAGGCATCTTAGTTCAGGCCAAGAAGTCAATGACGATGGAGGTAGCGTTATTTGTTCCCTATCAATATGAAGATCCATTTGCTATATATTGTGAAGTATACCCTTTCTTTCACAAAAGCTCTCATGTTGTTCAAGAGTTGGGACCTCTGTTATCTGTTTGTGGGTTTATGCAAAAGCAACAGTGCAACTTCTATGGACAAGAAAGGATGGGTTGGCATCGTCTGTTGGGCGTTATACGTTTTGTCGTGCCCATGCATAATTCGAGAGCAAGCTATGTCACTCAAGAACCAGCAATGCAAGGAAAACAAAATGATTTCTATCTTCAGATTTTCCATATTTGTTGTAAACTCGAGACGAGTTTCGTCGCAGTAGGGGAGCCTGATATGGGACGTATTTATTGGTCAATTATCGAGTCTTGCTTGGTCGTCATTAGTTAGGATTTTCTTAGTTTGTTAGAGTTAAGTTACAAGTCTTTGGAGATAAGTCAGTAGACTTTATCAAGAGGATATTTTAGGATTCGGATAAACTACACGTATTGTAGTTAGGGTTAGTCCAAGGCTATAAATAGCCTTCTTCTTTATCTTTGTAAGGCAGCTGCGGCTCGCCATGAAACCTTTGAGTTTGTCTGGTGAAACACCATTGATTGATTTTCGTTTAGCTCTTGGATTAGAGTTGTTACCCTTCTAACTCCTGGATTGGAGTGGATTCTCCGTGTTACCGTTCGTTCTTTATCGCTTCCGCTTGTGCCGTATCATATATGGTACTGGCCATTAAACCGGAAATAAGTGACCTTCAAACTACATGGCTGGGGGTGCCTGTTTACTTAAGGGTGTACCAAAATTCATAATAGACAAAACTTTTTTAGTCTATAACTTAGTATACCTCCAAAGAAATTGGTAATTTCCATTAGCAATGTTGTCAAACTAATTCTTTTAGGACACATATGTTGATCAAAATAAATAAATTGCACACTCTAATTTGTTCTCCATTTCCATCCACGTTAAGAATTGGTCGACTCCAAACACCATTTGAAGTACCTTTTGAGTATCGCAATTTAAGGTTCTTCTTCTACCTGTTTCCTCTATACTCTCTTGCATTATAAACTACAAGCTGAGTGCACGTGCTTTGCACGTCGGCAAACAAAAATCTTTTTCATTCGCATCTTCCCATTTTCGAAGAAACTTACATCCAATGTACCAAAAAAATTAATAAAAGATTACATGCCATAACAAAAATTCGAGGAAAAAAAAAGGGTAAGACTAAATTGTGACTACCTCATACATTTGTCTGCAACCCAAAGTAAGAGTGGCTTGTCCTTGCTTGTTCCGTTCACAAATGGCAAATGTTAGCACTTACCATTTCATCCAGATTGTTGCAGCAGCTAGCGGCAAGAAAGCCGTTTGAAGACCATGTTTAAGTTAGCACAAAATCGTAAGCCATCCCCATGTACATAATGCAGATGTTCCTAAGTCGCTAGTTGCACAATTTGTAATACATAATGCACATCCAAACTTCTAATTATCAAGTATTTTATTTGGTTATTTCGTCAAACAGGTAGCCCACATTACCGACTTACTGAAAGCTAAAGCTGAAGCTGCTGAACAGTTGGAGAAGATGGAAGGTTGAAGTGGTAAATGCAATAATATCACCAAATCCGCATAAATGCTTGTCTTGTACGTGAAGAACTTTGGTTTGGGGAGAGTGGTTCATCTCGGAAGGTTTAATGGAGATTGGAATTGGCAGATTTGATTCCCCATTTCCAATCGGGAAATGGGTTTGTTGTGGAGGTTTGTAGATTGTTTGATTAATTTGATTGTATAACTACATAATGTTGAGTTGAGGAATCAAAAATGTTGGTGAAATCGGAGAGTTGCAGAACATGTTTATTTTGGGGTCGTGGGAGAAGAAAAACGCAAAATTCCTATAGGCAACACGTTTTGCGTTTCAGTCCATATAGCTATTCCATATCACAGCGATATCCTTGGAGTTTTGTGTTTCATCGCTCTTCTGTTTGACGTTTCAGTCCCTCTTCCGTTTGTTTAACCATTTTCCGTCTGGTGAACCATTTTCCGTCCGTTGAACCATAAAGCTGTTAGCATTTTTTTTTTGGGCTGCTCGCCTTAAAGAGGGGGGGAGATTTCTCATAAATTAAGCAAACATATCAAGATAAGGATGGCGGCAATGGAGGAGACTCTTACTAGTTACAAGCCAATCGAAAGCGAGAAAAGAAGAAGACAGGAAACGAGCAAGCCAGTTCAAAATGATAGGGTCACGGACTCATGGCTTGTTTACATTAGATGGACTACCCAATGGAGATAGGACCACACTAATGGGTAAATTAATTTTTGGAGTGTGATGGGAATCTACATTTTTAGTTAGATTGAACAACAAGATCAAGATTAATTTAGTTTGCCTTTTTGATTTTTTTTGTTTCCTATTTACCTTTAGTTAGTTGAAGAAAACTCTTTTAATTATACTTCATTAGTTTATTTGATAAAATTTTACCTCATTAAGCAAAAAAAAAAAAAAAAAAAAAAACAATGGGAGAACCAATTAAAGAGGGATGAAGAAAGACAACAAACGATACATATCGAGTGTTTTGGGTTAATTAAATTCTAAAATTTGTTGCGATTGATATGCGATCTGTGATGTGTCCATAAAAAAAATGTGGGTTTTGATAGTGAGTTCACGCATTTATTTTGCCTTACTTAACACTTAATCGAAATTTAATGCCACATTAAAGAATATTAGGGATAGTCTATGGAAGTAGATAAGAGACTTGACAGAAAGTTAGTAATAGTTTGTTTGGATAACAATTCAGAAGTTACTTTTCTGCTTCTGGAAGCAAAAAAGTTTGAAGTTAAGGCAACACAATTTCATAATAATTTCTGAAAGCAGAAAAGTTAATTTTTTCTGAAGCAAAATATTTTTGCTTCTGACTTCTGAAATAGACTTTTGCTCTTGAAAAAGCAAAAATCAGAAGTGCTTCTGTATCCATAAGTATTTCTCTTTAAAGTGCATACATCATTATCTACGTACCACCGTACGGTACAACCCCTATTAAAAAAACCTTCTTGTAGCATTAAAGTATGAGACTATGCGCATGTCCTCATAATCATTCACAGGCCTACAGCCTAGAAGCCAAGAGTAAATATTTAGGTTGCTATTTCTTTGGTTTAGATAGGTTTCCCGTTTATAAGGTCACGGATTCACGGGGTGAAGTGGCTCAAGTCAAGCGCCAATCGTTAAATCCTTGCGGTGTACTTATTATGCGGCCTCTCCGTACTAAAGTTGCAGAAACATTATGAGCCTGGTGCCTCGACGTCGATACCCCAATGTGAAGTGTGAACTACCTTCTTCGATCTCTCTAATGTAAACTCGACCCAACTTGCCAAAAGTTGGATAACTTGGGGGCCAGCATGAGGATCTTATAATTTGTCATCATTTCACGTACATCCAACATCATGAATTCATGATCATTACCACCTTAAGGTAGATTCACCTTCCACCACAACATAGCCAGTCGACTTAAAAATCAACCCAATCTCGCCGCTGTACAATCCAATCTCCCATGCTGTACATAAACCCCACCATATGACTGCTTGATGATCAGCAAAACATCATCGCCTTGGCATTACCTTCCGTTCACACATTTTGAAGGTCGTGGTACCACGTGACTTAGTCTTATACTCCCTCCGTTTCTAAAACATAGGCACAAAAAACATTTTCCTAAAACATAGGAAACTTAATTGAACTAAAAATATTTCATTAGAACTAATTTTTTTTATATGATTGATTTATTTTTAGTTTCATTAAGTCAATCATTAAAAAAAAATTAGTTCTAGTCAAATATTTTTAGTTCAATTAAGCTTCCTATGTTTTAGGAAAATGTTTTTTGTGCCTATGTTTTTGAAACGGAGGGAGTACTAAGCTATCTGGTCCTTCTTCTTCATGAATGTTAGTTACAATATTGTAATGGCATTATCCGTCACGGGAATGCCTAAAATCTCTTTTGTACTGTATAATTTTTGTGTTCTGACATCTCTTTTGTTTTTACAAAGATGTGGATAAAATTTGGTCGTATCTTCTTTGGTTTGCCTTGGTTCTATGGTTGGTATTATCACCAATTATTTTCAAGGAATTTTTTGTTTTAGTGTTTTGATGCTTACAATATTAATTTGTTGTAACTGATTAATATTATGGAGGGATGTCAGAACGCCACTAATCAAGAAACTTAACAGAAAATTTTTCTGATAAGGCTAATTGTTATGAACGTTTCTGACAAGGCTAATTGTTATGAACGTTTGACGTTTCTGACTAGTTGCAAGTTCGGGCTAATTGTTATGAACGTTTGACGTTTCTGACAAGGCTAATTGTTTCCTTCCCGAAATCAAAACTGCTATTGGGTGAGATTAACTTGTAGTAACTATCTTGGTAAATGCTAATCCAGTTTTGTATTTAATCTTCTTCTCGAACAGCTGTTCGCTTGTCTGCATAAGACTTCAATTTTGGAAGGTATTGTGTTTACGCATTACTTAACCTTAAAACTCTTTAGCTAGAGTTTTTTCATTTTTTTAAGTCGATTGTGTGCCAGCCTAATGGTCCATTCTAGGTGTGACAAAGAGAGCATTCTTAACAGATATAATTGGGAATTGCTTTGTTGGGTACTTCTAAAAAAATTAGTGGGAAGATACTAGGGTTGCGCATGGCTCGGTTCGGCTCGGTTTTTGGCCTAGCCATCACCATCGCCATAATCTTCGGTTTTCCAAATGTTGCACCATCACCGTCGCCATTCATAATGGTTCGGTTTTAAAACCGCACTGTGTTGGTTCGGTTTTTTCGGTTCGGTTTTGGTGAAAACCGAGAGTTTTAAAGAGCTGTTGGTTTTGCAAAACTAACAAGAAATTTTTTTAAACAGAAAAATAAATTGCACTTCTTTCATTAACTTTGTTCTTACAATGTGTTACATGATGATTCTAAGTCCTAAGAATCCTAACAGAAATTAAGATGCATCAACAAAACAAAACATATGATAATTAATACTATTCCCAGAGAAGATGGATGGATAATATTAGCCTAATCTGAATGGCTATAAAAATTCGGTGCGCACCATGGTTCTTCGGTTCAGTTCCACGGCATCGCCATAAGGCTCGGTTTTCCAATTCTCGCACCATCGCCATAACCATTAGCCTTGGCTCGGTTCGGTTTTCTCAATTTTCGGTTCGGTTTGGCGCGGTTCACCACGGTTTTTAGTTTTTTGAGCAGCCCTAGAAGATATAAACTTTTCAACGAGGCATCAAAAGAGAATCCAGTATGTAGGTCTCAGATTTAGCTCCAGTCTCCAATAGCAATATTACATGATCACATTTAAAGAGATAGAGGATTTTTATTTCACCTAAATGTCAGCATTATAGATGAGATCTCATACCCAAAATATGGATACTAGTCTTATATTAAAAAAATTGCAAATTTAGAGATATTGCATTTTTATCTGTAGCATCAATGGAATTTATTTTTTAGCGAAAAAAAAATCATTTATTTTTATCTATACAAATTGATTTTTTTTTTTCGATATTCTCTCTCGATGTATCTACATTTGTAAGTTTCAGTGGTTTTTACAAAGAATCTTTTGATGTGATCGCCATTTCATGGAGTAACTACGGAAATAAATAGTTTGAGTGCAAGATTGAAACTGAAAATTCATCACTCAAAAGTATCCATCTACTCTCACCCCATCTGCAATGGTGTTTATATAAATAGAACATTAACGCGTAACTTGATATAACAAAGAAAAAGGTTGCTGGATTAAGACATGGAACTTTCTTCACTACAATGTGAATGTATTAAATGGCAACATAATTGGCAACAGTTACACCCAAGAAAAAGTTGGATTTAAGACAGTGAACTTGGATCACTAGCACCAAACTAACCATAATGTGAATGTAGTAAATTTGACAAAAACAGAGAAAAAGTTGGGGAACTTTTGCTCTCTAGCTGGCTACCATTTGAGAGTGGCTGTCCATTTCTCCCCACAGAAGAAAATGAGGTTGAGGTTGTTTGGGCTAGTGCCTAGTGCCCCTGGATAGAAACTCCCTATCTATCACATTGTGTGTATCCCTTCCATTAATACAGAAAAACCCCCCATGATTCCTTCCTACAGAGTTGAGGAATCTTTACTGGCTGGGTCCCGCTTTCTCAATTTACTATATTTGGTCCATCACACCCTTTTGATGGTATCATAACTCCTCTCCTATATTTGGTCCAGTTTGTTATACATACTTCTTCATCCGTCATCACAATCAAGATCACAAATTCCACTACCTCAGTCACCTGGCTCATCTCAAGACTCCATTTTCTTCTAGATTATAACATTCTCTTAACTCCACCCACCATTCTCTTGGTAGGTCCAGATCCACAGAAGTGATCCCACCACCCACATGTGCACTGTTGCTCACAATAGTCTAATCTAATACGGCCATGTAGCTCTTTTTTCTTTCCTCAGTTCCTGCAAAGCTACACACTGAGCCATGGTGATTCCTTTTGGTTAAAAGCTGAATTACACGTGAACAAAGTCTCTCTCACTCAGCTCAGCTGTCTTTCTCTTTGTCTGGACGCAATCATTCAGTGAACCAAACAAATTAGAGCCGCATCATTTTTTTAGCCTCCTCCTCTCAGTCTCTATCTTTTTGCTTGATTTGCTGCACATACCAAACATTTATTACAATAGATTTTTTTTTTAAAAAGGGGTATTTATTACAAGAGATCATCCTTCCCCCCTTATGCCTATATAATACCATATCCCTTCACTTCACCACTTCATTCCTTAATTCCCATTTCTCACTCTCACTCTAGAAAGATGGGGATTAAGCTTCTTTCATTAGTTATGTTCCTGTGTCTGCTTCAATTCTCATGTGCAGAGAAGAAGAAGAGTACATACATAGTTCATATGTCGAAATCAGAAATGCCAACAACTTATTCACTTCATTCAAATTGGTATGATTCATGTCTTAAATCTGTATCAGATTCAGCAGAGATGTTGTACACTTACAACACAATTATTCATGGGTTTTCTACTAGACTAACAGAAGGACAAGCTGAATCGCTGAGAACCCAACAAGGAATTCTTTCTGTTTTACCTGAACAAATCTATACACTTCATACAACCCGAACCCCATTGTTCTTAGGAATTGAAAAGTATCAAGAATTGATTCCTGGATCATCAACTGATGCAACAACAAGTGATGTTGTGATTGGTGTGTTGGATACCGGTGCTTGGCCTGAAAGCAAAAGTTATAGTGATGAAGGAGTTGGTCCAATTCCATCAAATTGGAAAGGAGAATGTGAAACTTCAAAAGATTTCAGTGCTACTAGTTGTAACAAGAAATTGATCGGAGCTAGATACTTCTCTAAGGGTTATGAAGCTACATTAGGTCCAATTGATGAATCTGCAGAATCAAAATCTCCAAGAGATGACGATGGACACGGTACTCATACTTCAACTACAGCTGCAGGATCCGCAGTTGCAAATGCTTCTCTATTCGGTTACGCAGCCGGTACTGCTCGTGGAATGTCATCGAGGGCCAGAGTAGCTGTTTACAAAGTTTGTTGGAAGGGTGGTTGTTTCAGTGCTGATATCTTAGCAGCCATGGAGAAAGCCATTGAAGATGGTGTTCATGTCTTATCATTATCACTCGGTGGTGGTGTTTCTGATTATTACAGAGATTCTGTTGCAATTGGTTCTTTCACGGCAATGGAGAAAGGGATTCTTGTTTCATGCTCGGCTGGTAATTCTGGTCCTACTCCTGATTCGCTTTCTAATGTTGCTCCATGGATTACTACCGTTGGTGCTGGTACTCTAGATCGTGATTTCCCTGCAGTTGTTAGTCTTGGTAATGGTAAGAATTACTCCGGCGTGTCGATTTATGATGGCAAAGGCAAACCATTACCCAAAGACAAAATGGTGGAGTTTATCTATGCCGGTAATGCTACTACTGCTTCTAATGGTAATTTATGTATGGCTGGTACTTTGATACCGGAAAAAGTTGCCGGGAAAATTGTCTTCTGTGATCGTGGAATTAATGCTAGAGTTGCCAAAGGAGTTGTGGTAAAAGAAGCCGGTGGAATTGGAATGGTTTTAGCCAATACAGCTGCAAACGGTGAAGAATTAGTGGCTGATGCTCATTTGTTACCGGCCTTAGGCGTGGGTCTTAAAGCCGGTGACGCAATCAAGTCGTATCTGTTCTCGGATCCTAATCCAACTGCTACGATCACATTCGCCGGAACAAAGTTGGGAGTTCAGCCATCACCTGTCGTTGCAGCTTTCAGTTCAAGAGGACCAAATTCAATCACACCAGAGATACTAAAACCGGATATCATCGGCCCTGGTGTCAACATCTTAGCGGGTTGGTCTGGTGCAGTCGGGCCAACAGGATTAGCGGTGGATACAAGAAGAGTCGAGTTCAATATCATATCCGGTACGTCCATGTCGTGTCCGCATATAAGTGGTTTAGCTGGATTACTAAAGGGTGCCCATCCTGAGTGGAGCCCTGCAGCGATACGGTCTGCTTTAATGACTACATCATACCATACGTATAAATCTGGTCAACCTCTTCTGGATACGGCTACTGGTAATGCTTCTACACCGTTTGATCATGGTGCTGGACACGTGGATGTTATCGCTGCCTTAGATCCTGGTTTGATTTATGATCTTAAAACTGAAGATTATCTTAATTTCTTATGCGCATTGGATTATACTCCTGCACAAATTCGAAGTTTGGCCAAGAGTAATTTCACTTGTGATTCCACTAAGAAGTATAGAGTTGCAGATTTGAATTACCCTTCATTTGGGGTGTCTTCATACAGTACTGGCAGTTCTGGCTCGACTGTTACTGTTACACATACACGTACCTTGACGAATGTGGGTACTCCAGGAACGTATAAGGCTTCGTCGGCGGTCACTACAACAGGTGGGGGTAAGGATGCAGTTAAAATCTCTATTGAACCTGATACATTGAGTTTCACCAAAATGTATGAGAAATTGAGCTACACAGTTACGTTTACTACGACTACAATGCCATCCGGTACAAATGTTTTTGGTCGTATTGAATGGTCCGATGATAAACACACTGTTGGTAGTCCAGTTGCAGTTAGTTGGAATTAGAAGGGGGAAATTGACACAGCCGGAAGAAATGGTGGTAACTGTGTGGCATAATTTGTTGTTTAGTGTTGGTTTTATTAGTAATTTGGTCGATAGATTAATCTTCTTCTTAGTATTATTATTATTGTGTTCATTAGGATTATCTGATTCATATACATGCAAGCAAACTGTGAAATGCTGAAGTAATTCAGAGGTTATAGTGGCAAAAATATGTAAGAGGATGATTGGAAATGAATATACATATATACACTCTTTATTTTCCTATCTTTTATTCATTTTATATCTCATCCAGTTGTAGACCATGGTGTACTGAATTAGTGCAGCTAGTTACAGGGTACATGTGCATGGTTTGACGTTTTCTCATTTTTGGTCGGAAAACCTCATTTTGGGTAATATGGGATTGAATTACTTGAAGTGCAGACTTCTACAATGAAGTTGGTTGGACTTCATTGACAAACAATGTATACATGATTTCTTGAATAAAGAGGTGGTAGTGCAGTGTCACTTCTATAAGAGATCTCCTTCTATAATAAAATCAAATTTGGAGATCATCTTACTCTTTCAGAAAGCGGTACATAAGTATTTTTACCTGGCTGATTTGGGGGCGAGCCCATATTTAATGGGGGCGAGCACTACTTCAAATGTCCCACCCCAGTTTATAAGGGGTGGCTAATTACAATTAATCTATCCTAATCAGTTACAAATCATAATTACCACTAATTATCTACCCACTAATTCTCCCTCTCAATTTTCAGTTACAAAAAATCACTCCCACTCCCCCTACTCCTCCATTAACTTCCCACATAACTTCTCAAAAAAACAAAAAACAAAAAAAAAAACAAAACAAAACCCCAAAATCGAATTCGACCTCTTCATATTTTCTCAAAATCCTGACTTACTAGTCTCGAGTGCGAATTGAATTCATGGCTATCGACGGAGAAGGGGATGATTCAACAATTACTTACAAGAGGAGGAAAGAAAAGAAAAAATCAAATAACAACCGTGACGAAGAGGAAGAACAACCGGGGGAAGAATCTTTGGCGGAAATTCAGAGGTAAGTTCATCCAATCACTTTTTCAATTGTTTTAGATGTAGTTTGAATCGATTTGATAGGTTAGAAACCGTCAATTGAATTTACAGCATGAAAACTCGTCAAGCTATGGTAGAATAGCATGACGATTTGACAGTTTCAGAAAAAAAATCAAGAACAATCGTCTTGCTATTGAACAAAAGCTTGACGATTTACATAGTTTCAGATATAGTTTCCTAGTTTTGCATGCACAGAATCGTCATACAATAATACATTTCCTTGTCGAGTTGCCCTAAATCGTCTGAATATTGTCCCACAGAAAAAAATTTAAGAACAATCGTCGAGGTTTTGCATAATTCCTTGACGAGTTAGTCACTATCAGATTAAATTTCCTATTTTTGCATGCCTTGAATCGTCATGTAACTATACATTAACTTGACGAGTTTCTTGAAATCGTCTCAATAGTGTCACAAAGCATGACGAGTTTGGACATAGAAAATTTTGGTTCTGTTCAGTTTTATGAGTAAATCGTAATGCTTTACCTTGACGATTTAGAGTGGGGCTTAATGAACTCGTCGTGCATTTGTAAAATTCCTTGACGATTTAGATTGTTCTGATGAGAATCGTCATACATTCTTTTGTTTCCATGACGATTTACTGTGTCATTTTACTTGTTAATTGATTTGTTATGTGTATGTATTAAGGTTGGAGAAAATCAAAAGTGGAAAAAGAGCAATGCCACCCACGGGTTCCAAACCAAGTCTTCGTTCTACCAGACAGCGACCCGTGATAATCCATGAGCCAAACCCTGATGCAGTTCCTACTCCTATGGAGGTCGATGATGATGCTAATGTTCCAAGGGATGAAGATGATATTCCTGACTACGTGCTCCAAATGCAATTAGAGGAATACGCAGTTGATGGGGTACAACCTAATGACGTACCCCAAGGTGATGAGGATGATGAGGATAGTCCTAATGATGATGAGGATATTCTTAATGATGATGATGATGAGGTCCAAGGTGAAGACCAACCCCAAGGTGAAGTCCAACCCAAACGCAAAAAGAAAGCTAAAGCGAAGGAACCACACATTCCCGATGAGATTCTGATGCTACCAAAAGAACATGGACCTTACGGGGTACCAGCTGATGGTGGAGAGGTTCTTTTCGGATACAAAACCTCTTGGGCTCAAACAGTCTACGCTACCATGGTAATATACCCGTCCCTTGCTTATAATTTAAGATACGTTTAGCTAATTTGATTGTTATTAATAAATTTTTATCTCGTAGGTTCATTCGAATGCCACTAGAATATTGAGGCACCAAACGGCGTACCGCAATATGTCCAACTGGCCGCTTGAAGGTGAATGCGAAAGGTTCATAGAGATTGTTGACAACTCCGGTCTGAGGCCAATCGTGGATAACTCTGTTATCAACTATGACAGCGAGACAGTATCTGCATTCTGTGAGAGGTATTATGCGGAGACCGACACCATGCACTTTGGGTTCGGGGAGATGGGGCTCACTCCTGAAGATGCTCATCATACTTTCCATGTCAAAATTGATGGCAAGTCAACCAGTGAAGGCTACGAAAGGCAACTCACTTTTCAGAGACTTCGTGAATTGTGCGAAGAGTTGTTTGGGTGGGGTGAGGACGAGGCGAACTCATGGTTTATGCTTGACAAGTATGACAAACCGAAGAGGGAGTTCAATCTGGTAAGGTTGAGAGCGGAGTATTCTGGGACCAAGAAAAAAGAAGAGGATGCTGGACTGGAAGATCATGAAGTAAGGGCTGCTGCTGCGGCTTATCTCTTATATGTCCTCGCTATTTGTGTATTCCCTTCGTCTGCCGGTAACAGGGTGAACGCCAACTACCTCCAGCTACTACATCCCTTGGATGAGGTGAACCAGTACTCGTGGGGAATAGCCATAGTGTCACACGTGAACACGGCGCTGAGAAAGGTATCCCGGCATAAAACTGCTCAATTCAATTGCAGCACGTCTCTGCTGCAGGTAATATATGGTTTTTTGGTGGTTTAAGTTCGTACATATATATGGCATGTTGTTTATGTGTAGTTGATGCTCTTCACAGGTGTGGATTTATGAACACTTTCCGAAACTAATGGCAGCAAATGATAAGTGGATTGATCTGGCAAAGAAAGGGCAATGGCAACCACATCAACCAAGAGGCCAGAGGTACATGTTCACGGGGGATCAGCTGAAGGGAAAGAAGAATTGGTACCTTTTCGTTCGCCAAAGATTAGACAGCATGGAGGCACATGAGGTAGTTTTTGACCCCTACATGGACCATAGGAAGGAGGGAAAAATGGCACCAAGATGATCAATTTATATGTACAATGGTCCTTTGTGGCACCCCCTTGGGCATACAATGTACGACCCGAGCCGAATAATGAGGCAAGTCGGGTATATTCAAGATCGTCCACTTGACGAAAAAGGTGATGGGGCATTCAAAGTGGATCGTGATAAATCAGGTGCTGACATTGGACGTATCGTCGTAAAATACAAACCGGAGCCCTCTTACGAACATTGGAATGCATGGAGGAATAATTTGATAGACGTTTTATGGGATCCGGAATGCATGGTGGTGCTTGGACATGAGAGCACAAAAGAATACATGCATTGGTACCTTGCATTCACGCATGCCAAAGTGATACGTGGGGAAGGGGAAGTCAGAGTCCCTCGTGGCCGTGGTGGACGTGGGCGTAATACCGTCCATGATGATTCTTCGTTGTACAAGTTATGCGTAAGTATACATTTCGTAATTGAGTTGTCTAAGATTCACACTTAGATTACTCAAACATCTAACTCATGTTTTTTTTATGATAATAGAAGGAGCGGTTGAAAGATGTCCTCAACTGGTTGTGTTTGAGATCGGATAAAGGAAAGGGGTTGACCGAAGTTGAACTGAACCAACATAATCAACACATTAGGCACATCAATATGCCTGAGGCGGAGCACATGTTTGAGGAATTACGACGCAACACGAAGAGTCGTCATATTGAAACCAGTGACACTCAAGAGACTCAAGAGACAGGAGAAACTTCTAGACGAGGTCGTGGTCGTGGCCGTGGGCGTGGTCGTGGCCGTGGGCGTGGTGAAGGTGAAGGTGAAGCCGATGGGGGCAACAATGATATGGTTTAGTTTTTTCGTTTCGCACTTTGGTTTTAGTAGGTGAAAGAATATTATGTCGGTTTGGTGTGTTTGATACATTTTTCGTTTCCTAGGTTGACAATGGTTTTTTTTTGTTTTTAACGGTTTGTTGCTGACAATGGTAAATCGTACTTTGTTTGATTCATTTGTGTTAGTTTACATGTCTAAATTGTTTGGAAACTCAAAGAAAAAATCAGAAATTCGTCATGGTTTATGATCAAACCACGACGATTCCGACAACCTGTTTCCAAACAGCTGTTAATACACCTAAACTCGTCATGGTCATGATGTAAATCACGACGATTTGAGCATAACTGTTTTTTGTCAAATCTAAGTCGTCAAGATCTTATAACATAGTATGACGATTTAACTTGTTTTCTTGGCAGAGGGGTGATTCTTCTCAAAGGTAAGTCGTCAAGGTGTTATTACATAGTGTGACGATTTAGCAAGCAGTATTTTCGGGCATTTTAGATCTACTTCTTAAATCGTCATGCAAATTCAAAAACCTTGACGATTGTTCATCTCTACACGCTGGGTCGTCATAGACCATCATAAAACCTTGACGAGTTTTGTAGAATCGTCACAATATTATGTCATTTCTTTGACGATTCTGGGACGAAGCAATTGGGTTGAGTTGATTTTCGACAAATTTAACATTGAAGTGAGTCTTCCCATAACTGTTTTGATCTTTGAGGATCATGTTTGAACATTTTCGAAAACACATCGACAAATGGTGGCGGTGGTGGGGGGTGGAATTGGAGGCGGCGGTGGTGGTGGAAATGGAGATGGTTGTGGGGGTATAATTCGGACGATCCACGTGTCAGCATCCTAGATGAA
>JAJJMA010002495.1:0-22324 GCA_023529015.1 Papaver nudicaule
TTGATCCACTCACACTCTTAACCTCACACTATCACACACTTCCGGCTCTAAACGACATCAGATTTGAAGCTGTTATTTTATGGGTATGTTCCTCTTATAAGGTTTTACCTTCGTACCAAAATTGAGCGCATTTGAAGATACATAATCTTACTATTCACCAATTTTAATTTCAATCGTTCTGTCGATTTTCAATGGCTAATTTTAAAGAAGTAAATGGGGACGTTTTACGTCTCGGAATGTGTTCAATTTTTGTAGGAACATAGAATCCAATAAGAGGAACATACACATAAATATCAACTTCAAATCCGATGTCATTTAGGTTTTATCGAAAAAATAGAGTCGAAAGTGTGAGACAGTGTGAGGATAAAAATGTGAGTGGATCCTCCCTTTTTTTCATATAATCGGGCTTACTATTCATAAGGGAATTGATGCTCATCTTGTAGCTAGACTATCGACTAATTTTTATCTTAAAATAAAATATATATGATAGATTGAAAATAGAATAATTATGTGTGTGTGTGAGAGAGCGAGTAAAACCCATTCTTCAGAATCCAATGTTTCTCTATGCAAGTACTAGAATCTAGAGACTAGGCTTGTGGTTTCAAATCTGTTAAAAGGCTGGTCTAGGCCAATGTCATATATCAACAAAGAGGGAAGATCCACTCATACTCTTAATTAATCTCGCACTATATCTCACAATTTCGATGCCGTTTTTTTTCGTAAAACTCAAACAACTTCTGAAATGTTTTGAGTACATGTTCTTCTTACTGAGCTCTACACTGCTGCAAAAAACAAAAAAGAGTACATTTTCAATCTCATTATTCATCAATCTCAATTTTAACCGTTAAAAGTCCAATGATTTTCAATAACTAATTTTCAAAGTAGTAACTAGTAAAATTATATGTCTCGAAATTTGTTCATTTTTAATAGGGTTGTAAAGTATAATAATAATAACATATTTCAATATATTAATTTCAAATCCGACAACGTTTGGAGTGCACGAAAGAAAATGCACCAGAATTATGAAAATTGTGTTAGACTATTAGTGCGAGTTGATGCTTCCTCATGTCTTCCCTTGAATTCTTCGGGGTAAAAAGAAAAATACATCAAGGCAAGAAAACTCATAAGTGAGGGTCTTTTGTGCAACATGTCAAGAGACCATATTGAGTAGGTCCAAATCTCTGATCCATATAGATATCATCAGTCATCACCACAGTATGGCCATTGGCCACTAGTGTGGGCTGTTTGATGACAAACCTGACTAATAGGAAATGGCAACTTATTAACCAGTGTTTTGACGACAACTTGACAGATATATGTCACACTATCAACCTAGCCACCAGTAATAACAAGAGATGAAAAGAAAAATTATGAAAATTGCTCGCACCAGCCCACTTGATCTAGCATTATCATGATCAACTATTTTAAATAATTACGTTTTAAACGAGTATATTATTTTATATTTTTCAATGGTCAGTTGTAATGTTGGTAGATCAACGTCGGTTTAAGCCGGTAAAATAATAGTAAAACATGTGCATAGTGAAGACCTTCGGGGCCTAATAATGTAATGTTGGACAAGTGTGGCAGACATTTTACACTTTCCCACGAGGTGCAGTGGTGGAGTCAGATCCATGAGCAGTACTATCATGTACCATCATCAATAATTCATGCGTGAGAACAGTCCTTGATCAACAAAGCATTGCATGGATTGTCTTTACAATATTCTCAAATAATCTTTATCTTTTTTCCTAATAAAAAATTGATATGTATGATCTCCGTACTCTTGATGACTAGAGTTATTAGGGCGGAATTCAAAATAACAATAGACGAAAATAGGAAAACACGAGAACCAATTCGAAGAAACTATCTTCTCTAGATTATGAACAAGAAAACTATTACAATTCTCTCTTTCACGCTCACAATCTGCTAAGCTTGCTTTTGCAATACAACGATCACCGCACAAACTTCTTCTCTAGATTTACTAGATGCCTACCGTCTTCGGTGTTCGGTGTCCTAAGCTATGCGCTAGGCACCTCTATATATTGTGGTTTGGGTTTCCCTAAATCCTCCTAGGAATCTATTTCCTAATCTAAGAATCCTTCCTTATAAAGAATCCTTCTCTATATAGGAATCCTTTCCTAAATAGAGTTCTTCCCTCAAATAACTTGAGGTTAACTAAGTTCCTAAAGTAGTGAGGATACACCTGTATCAAAAAATTTCTGATTTTTTCGGGGCTTTGGTGTTAATTTAAATAGGACCGTGGTTTTCAGATAGTCGACATGATAAAAAAGCAACAACAGTGACGATTTTCACTGACTCATAACAGTAAAAGGCAAAACCAATGACGACTTTCTAAGGAGCACAATCCCCACTTAAACGCCAAAGGCTCAAAAAAAAAAAAAACCAGGAAAAATTTAGTGCAAACCAATTGCAAAATCAATGATATTATCACCCTATGATTTTACCATAGTATTATAGTAACATTATTGAACTAGCAAAGTTCAAGTGCACCCTATTCCACGCAGGGGCAACCCAAGTTAGGAAGACTCCATCAATCTCTTAACTAGTAAACTTTCAATTAGGGTTGGAAGTGGGAATCGATAAATCAATAATCAATTTTGATCCCCATATAAATACTTCCAATCATATTTTCATGTTCCAACAGTCTTTGATGTGTTAGTTTTAGAGCGGGAAAAATGTCGTATATCCAAATCCATGTTATGAACTATGGTTATACATGGTTTTCGTGTAGAATCTGCTATTCAAAATTATCTTTTTTCCAGGATGGTTTAAATGGTGACTCTGGAACGGTATAAGATTTTGGTGTACACCCTAGCACATTGAACAAGAAAAAGAGATTGATGCAACCTCTCCTTGCATCTATTGTACACAAACTAAAAAAAAAAAACAAACATTTATTTCAATAATTCCATGCATAAGAATTAGTTGGATTTTATAAATTTGCAAGACTTTTGTGGTTCCATAATTATTAATCTTGGTGCCATGAAATTGTGACCCATCTATACCACCAAACTATTTATCCATCGACCCACTTAATAATTGCTTTGCTCAATCGTTAAAGAATCTTGATTTGTTTTCTTCTTCTAAAACCAACAAAAAAAAACTAAAAGTAATGGGGCGGGCGGGGGACTTTGCGTCCCAAAAGAAACTGTCGGCATACCACATCTAAATCATAAATTTGTTTCTTGTGAAGCAGCTAGCTAGTCTCCACTCCAACACTGAACAGAAACCCTTACTTATCCCAGATTCAAAGGGCTGATTTAGGGACTGCAGGTTTAATTCTTTTTTATGGACAAGGGTTTTCTATTTTTTTTTGAAAATTAAGGGTTTTCTATTTTGTAACCCTTTTAGATCTCATTACTGCAGTTAGGGGTGAGCAACGGACGGACGGTTGTGGATTAGGGGTCACCCGCGTCCAAACCGTCAAATGGTGCGGATTAAGAAATCCAACCGTGTCCGCAACCGTCACCCGCGGATTAAACGGTTTGGACGCGGATTAAATGCGGATTTCTGGCATTAAAAAAAAATAAAAAAAATAAAGAGATCTGAACAAAAATTTACAGGCTATTAAGTTATTACAACATATAAGACAATCAAGTTATTACAACAAAACTAAAGCTTACTTCCAATGCATCCATTAAATACCCTAGATGCTTCAACAGAATCAACACTAATGTTCTTTTGCTGGTTCAAGGTAGGTAGGACATTGTTTCTTGTGAAGTAGCTAGCTAGTCTCCACTCCAACCGGACCAGTCCATGGAGTTGTGGATTGGGTGTCCATCACCAATTCTGCTGCTGGACACAAGTGAAAACGGTGGATCCGAGCTTCTTTGCCTAGTTTTTTTTGGGGCTATGGTCTTCCAAAAGTCGTCATAGTTTTTGCTTAACAACTGTAACAACTTATTAAAATCGTCATGGTTATTGTTTTTAGTGTGACGATTTTAAGGGCACCACAGTCCCCATTAAATCACCATAGCCCCAAAAGAATCAGGCTTTTTTGTTCGGTCCTGTTTTTTTTGTGCTAAAGATCTCATTATATTAAGCAAAAAGCGAGTTACGAAAAAGAACAAAAATGGCACTCTAAACAAGTTTTAGAGTACCCAAACAGCATAATTAAAAACATGGCCAAAGGCTTGAAGTCCTAAATAAAGAAAAAGAACGAAAATGAATAGCCTAAGAAAATCTGTAGTACATTCTGTCAGGTCTTTCAATGGATTTAAGAAGGCAGGTCTGCCATCATATGAATCCAGTTGGCCCATGGCCAACTCCTTTGCCATAGTATCAGCGGCGAATTTCACTTCTCCGTATGCATGTTTTTTTTTTTTTTTTTTTGATAATAAAACCTTAGATTAAAATTAAGAAAGTAAATAACAGAGTTGATCTCTCCTAGCGAGATTAAGGCGTGCCTCATTTGTGATTACATCAAACAAAAAACATCGAGGAGGTTGCCTAATTAAAAGGTTTTCTGATGCCTGTAGCTTTTGAACTAAAGCTATGGCAGTTAAGTTTGCCTCCTTTGCTATTAATATGCTATTAATATATTATCATATATTCGAAAGTTTTTCGGATGCCTTTGCTATTAATATGTTAAGTTTTCTGCAGATGCCTGTAGCTCTGTATGCATGTTCGAAAGTTAATATATTATCATAGAATATCCTGGGTTTAACCATTTTGCTCAGTCATGGGTTTAACCATTTTTAGTAGCGGAACCAGAAACCTCTTTTATCCCAACTTCACAAGTCTAATGCGCTGATTTTGGCGCTGCATACTTTACTTTGGCGCTTCAAAGGGTGACAAAATAGGGTCATCGGGAATCAAAACCAAAAACCCCTTATAAAAATGGACAGGTTTACCCTTATAAAATAGGCTAAGAGCAAGCACTATGGTTATCTATTTGGGGGAACTTCTCTATTGAATAGAGAAATGCAACCACTATGGTGCAAAATTTCTCTATTCAATAGAGAAATTGGTTGGCTTTGCTATTGCCTGCTACGGATCCGTAGCAGGCAATAGCAAAGCCGAAGCGAGACGGAAATCCAATTCCCGTAGGGCGGAAATCCAATTCCCGCAGGGCGGAAATCCAATTTCCGCACAAAACTTTTTACGGAAATCCAATTTCCGCCCAAAAGTCACGCGGAAATCCAATTTCCGTCCCATAAATTTTATGGTTTGACCTTTTTTTCCTTACACCCCCTCTACACCTCAACATCCAACCATCCATCTTTCTATTTTTTCATGACCGTCAGATCCCCAACGGCCTATATTTCACACCTCAATCCTATATAAACTCAAACTTGGCCTTCACTTCATTCACTCACATCTTAGTTCGATATTTCTCTAGTTTGAACTCGATTTCAACTGTCAAATAAAAAACCTAATTAAAAAAATTCTTCCGGGGGCGTTGCCAGGGGGTCCAGGGGAGACCGCCCCTGGTGGGGGGTTAGGGGGCAACGCCCCCGGAAGAATTTTTAATTAGGTATCCTATTTGACAGATGAAATCGAGTGCAAACTAGAGAAATATCGAACTAAGTTAAACCATCAACGTTGGATTGGGGCGTGAAATATAGGCCGTTGGATGACCCAAATTCTTTACGGAAATCGGATTTCCGCCGGTCAAAAGTCAAGCTTTGACTGGGCGGAAATCGGATTTTCGCAGAATTTTTTTTACGGAAATCGGATTTCCGCACAAAAAAGCTGCGGAAATCCAATTTCCGTCTCCAAATAGCTAAGACCACCGTGGTTGCCATTTTTTCGCCATTTCCGCCTGTCCCTTTCTCTATTCAATAGAGAAGGCTTAGGCAACCATAGTGCTTGCTCTAACAAACAACCATGTTCTTCTCCTCCTTCACTACCAACGCCACCACCACCCCGCCACCACCCCTGATAATAGCTCCGCCACCACCATCGCAGCCCTAAAACCCATTCTTCTTCTCTGAATTACCAGTGACGATAAACCATAACCACTTCTGATCTCCCTCAAATTAGGATCTCCCTCAAACCATAAACAATTCTGAACAAACCCCATGTTTTCAATCATGTTTTCATTGTTTTTTAGGTTAGAATCATCGATTTGGGGCTGTTTTTTTTCGCACCAGTTGGTTTTACGGTTTGGATTTCATATGAAACCGAGGCGTAAACTAGTTTTTACGTCTTGTGATTCTTTATGAAGTAATACTCCAAGAAATTACAGCACATTCAGATCTAAAATTTTAATTTTGCCAGATTATCAAACCAATAATTGAACCCAATCCAAACCCAATCCAAAGACTTTAAAACACATCTTCTCAAAACCCTTTCAAAATCTCCTCAATCTGAACTAAAATCAATCAAACCCCATTAAGATAAACATCAAAAATCTTCAAAAAAATCTACTTCAATTAGGGCTATTTGATCACAAACAAACACATGAAACCCAGTAATTGAAAAAAAAAATCCATTTTTATAGCATAAAAACACTAAAACAAATCAATGTAGCAAGAAAGAAACTTACTTTATCAAAATCTGGTAAAGGGTTGGTCTTGATCAGCAGCTTCTGATCATAATCTTCAGCTGCTCTTTTGCATTCACCCCATTTACTCCCTCAAAACTCTTAGATCCCTTCTGAGTGATTTCTCTGTCTATGTTTTGTAGTATTGTGAAGGAGCAGTGTTTTTCTACTGTTCAGTTCAGAGAGAATTGAGAGAGTGACTGCTGACAAAAAGTGAAGTAGGTAAAACAGAGAAGAAGAAGAAGGAATATACAACTAGCAGTAGTGAGTATTGATGAAGGTAGAGAGAAAGGGACAGAAAAGGAAATGAATTTTGAATATTGTGGAAATTTAGGAGAAATTTACTGATTAATAATAATGACTGGATTACCAAAACCCTAATTAGAATTTTACTTTGTTAATCCCAACAAACAAAACGCTCATAGATTCTTCAAATGCCCTTGTTTGGGTTTTCAAAGTTGTCCCTTATCTTTTACTAGGGAGTGACCCGTGCCTTACGGCACGGGCTATTTCACTATAGTCCATGTCTTGGATGTAGACCACACTTGAGTACTCCATATTTTGGATTTAACTTATTGTGATAGGATGGTAATCCTTAACCCAAAAATGCATTAAATATAAAGTAAATTGCAGAAAGTGAAAATAAAGATTGTACTAATATAAAGTAAATTGCAGAAAGTAAAAATGGATATTCAGAAAAGGAAACATGTCAATGGGTTAGGCAATGATCTACTCCAATATATTTTTTATTTAATTGATATATACACCAAAAGATTATGTTTAATTTGGGACGGTAACTCCTGTTTTCTTCAAAAAAATAAATAAATTATATATACATATATTTACTAAAATATTTTGTAACCGTCTTGTCCTTTATTTTGATATATATATACAGTATTATTTTATTACTTTTGATATCATTTTTTAAGTAATCTAATTGCGATACACAGAATCCATCAAAATTATTCAACAAGCTTTGGAAGGAATTCCGGGAGGGCCTTATGAAAATTTAGAAGCCCGACGCTTTGATAGACTTATTTTGCTATACCTCCGTAGAAGGAGAAGACATACTTTTTGATTATTTCTCATAAAGTAGATTCTCGATTTTGAGATCATGGGTCCAAGATTAAGCAAAGGTTCAATTTGGTCACTACTCTGTATTTTAACAATAGTATTAGAAAGGCATTACAGGGTATTGTCACTGGATAATCCAGTACTCACCGGATAATCATGCACTTTACTTTCTCTACTACTGGTAGAAAAACCTCAGTAAATTCTTTCATCTAATATTGTTCTCACTTTTGATCAAATTGTTATATGATTTGTATGATTTTTACATTGCTCGAATCATTAATATTTTTTCATAATGGTAATGCCTTGGTAAACAACTTTTTTTACATAAGCCTTATAGAAGTTGCATTCCTAGCGCCATGCATTATGCAATCGAAATTGGCGTTTTGTTTCCTCATCAGGAAAAAGATCATTAAAAAAGCGTGAGCCATAACGGCACGGGCTATTTCACAGTGGCAAAAGCTGAGACATCAAGCATCCACTAAAAATAGTAACACCGATGCAAGAGAAGGTAAAGGCTGCAGTAGAAAGAGAGAATCGTTTGTCTTTCAGTGCACTATGGGCTTATCAATGTCTTACAATACACTATGGTCTTGTGTGGTCATAGTGTCGTAACGGCATGGGCTATTTCACTATGGGACGATAAGGAGTACCATTCCGTGCATTTCTCCTAACTCCCTAAATTCATTCGAAGGAGTATGTATTCTTCTAATTCCTCAATTGTATATCTTTTAATATTTTTGTGTGGTCATAGTGTTTTATACTGTGTTAGACCGATATTTGTTTTTCTACTTTTGTTTAACTTTCGTAATCAGGGGAAGAGTAGATCGGCCTTTTGTGTATCGGTAATTATACCAATATTTTTTGTGGCATTATATTGTTGTCACTAATCCCCTGTGGTAGTGCTATTGGAGGCTCAAATCGCTCTACAGTCAATTACATCATCTATGGAGTTGTTTAATAGAGGATAATTTTCTTAAATAGGATAATTTATTTCCATTCCCCTTCCATCATAATGTACTCTAGATCCCAGTTTCAAGGTTTGGTTTAGCATGCCAAATCTTCTTAAGAAGAATAAAAATACGGTGGGATCAGATGGATTTGTTCAATATACCCACATTACAGGTTGAGTATGTTTGATACACAACAAAGTAGCAGTGCGCCGTATAAAACTTGTCTTAAAATAGCAGTGGAGGATTACACATAAAACCAAACCAAGCAAGTTTTGGAACGTCAAGATCCAGATCATCTATTTCGAAAGGGAAATGTTTGAACTGAAAAATGCCCTAACATTAACATGCGACCCTGGATGTTCACATATGGTTCTTATTTATACTGAAGGGTCGCAGAAAACTCTTTTATCAGCTATTAATTACTTGAGCATGAGAAATCGATAAAAAAATCCATGTCGCCCCAATCTTTCTCCAATGTCAGTTATTCCTTGAACTTCTGGAGCTGATATTCCTGGTTATGTATGTATTCATGCCTTTCCCTGCATAGTAGTTATATACTTCTACTTTATCATCTGATGTGCCACCTAGATTTTCACTGCAAATCTGATCCTCGTAATACTCCAGCTCGACTGCCTGATTTATTTTTTCCCCTTCAACTCAATGGCATCATGCGACTTTCCCGGGTTATTTTTGAGATAAAAATTGTCGTCCGATGGAATTTTTCCTAGCACTTGTCTCAGCATGCACCGTAGCTTCTCTCTGACGGCGCCTCTGTTGCTGCAATGCTCTTTTATCAACATGAAAGGTAAAACCCTCATCTGGTTCCAAGGGTACAGTAGATGGATCTGCACATGGTGCAGGATATTAAATGCAATGCAACTAACAGGCTTGGATTGAAGGTGAACTCAGTTTACATCAAATCCTAGCACCATCTATAAAGGGATGGGCTTTTTATGCAGCACAATGCTATATCCAAGAGAGTGTGCTACGCTGAACCTAAGACAGGTCAGGGTTATAGAGTTCCCTGTGTTATGGCCTTGTATTACCTTTTTAGCCTACCCCAATTTGTAATCAGCTTTGTTGGTGTAACAATGTCTTCCAAAGCAGTGAAATTTAATTCTTACATTGGAATATGAACGGCATCTTTGTTTAGCACATTGACCACCGTGCAATCGGCTAAGCGCAGTCTTAAATTTCCTGTATTGTCCTGTAAATACCGCTGAGAATTAAAACTGCAAAATCCGACATGTTATTAATGTGGTGGTCTTTAAGCTTTTCCCTGCAACTCTCGTAGTGATCTGTTGAGATAACCGTGTGGATCTGCCTTCCCTGTTCATTGTTTCTTGAATCCCATCCAAAAGAACTATTAATCATCGTGCATAATATACATGGAAAAGCTGACACCAAAGAGAATTAAAAAAAAAAATTACAGTACTCTACTTACACTAATAGTGTATTATATATTACTGCACATGCACTTCCCCATTCATCAATTATTTTAAGATACTTTGTAATGTATATCTCGGTAAAATAAGTCTTGTTCCATAGTATCGAAGACAACGTATCAGAACCGAAAAACTTTCTCAAATGATGTTTACCATGAATGACAAACATGCACAGATTTTATTTCTTGAATCTGCAAGGCTGTTCAGACTGAAGCGATGAGAAAATAAAATATGCAGATGAATATAGAGCTCAATTATACGAAGGAAGAGCTGCACAACCTGTCTATTAACATTTCCCAAACTCTGACCCAAGAATGCAAGCCCGGATTATTAAAGTCATTCAAAAACCAACAATATCTTATCATGAAATGCCATCAAAGAGCTGGCATAGCCAGACTGGTTATCGTGGAATTCTGTTATGGCTCCTAGTGGGTTGTTAATGATTTGTCGGGATTTTCGTCATTCATTCCATTTAATATTTTAACATGCAGGGCTATTCAACATTGTCAGACCTGGGTATAAAATTACGTAAATCTTTGTTTGAGAAAACAGAGTTGGCAGAAGTAAAATTGTAAACCAAGCAACCCAGACCGCAACTGGACCTGATCGCATCTCAACCCAACATCCAATGTGAAATACAAATGCCGTCGATTCGTAGCTGAACACGCATATCTAAATATTAGTGAATGTTTCTTTAACAATACAGTAACTAAACAATGTTTCCATTATACAGAAACATACGAATTTTCAGGCAAGCACCACCAATGGCAATTTCAGTATAACCTCAACATTTACGTGTCAATAAACCTATGGAGTAATACAGATATATTCTCCTATGTTTGGAACCTCACCTAAAATCATGCAATTTTGACTCTACAACAAATCACTTGTTATTACCATGAACTTAGAATAATTAATTAGTTGTTACTTCATGTTTAAACACAAACTCTGTAACTACTTAACTACACATGAGTTTTCATTGGAAATGCACTACATATGTGCAGGAATAACAGCCCCAATAGAAAGCTAAGAGTGGAACAGATCCAAAGAAAGTTTCATAGGCAGTCTGGGCAAAACAGGGTAACCGAAAAAAACAAAAGCGAAGCAATACAATTAGTCCAACAATCCAACCCTCAAACTCCTCTTTTATGAAATTCATACATGGTCTTTCATTAAATGCTTGTTGCCAATGAGATACATAACTCTTGCATTAACCTAAATATCAACCTCCGCGGGATATGATCCAGTCTCAAAATCTTACCCATTGGCCTGCTCCCTTCAAGATGTTTACGACTACACGTCACTACTAATAAAAAGAACTCGAACTACTATCACTGTGTGGCCATTTTAGAAAATATGCCTAGCATCTGAAAACAATTTGAAACCAATTCCTCTAAAACTCTCAGATTCAACACTTTATGGACAATTACAATCAACCTATACTACAGCTAACACTAACAATCAACCTATACTACAGCAAACACTAATTTCAAGATTCCTAGATTATAAAAAGTAGAAAACCCCAGAATATTCTCTACGGGAAAGAAAACAACACATGTCTAAATTATGAATTTGATTTCAAAATACCTGATTTTGCTCTAAATTTTCAATCATGAATTTGTTAACAATTCCATTAATTAGTCTAGGATATATAATGAACCAATGCGCACCAAGTCAGCCATCTATAATACCTAACAGATTATAATCTATTTCATCAAGTATTGGTTCTTAACTGAAAGTAACCACCAAAAATCTTAACCATTACAGTAACTTGTAACATTACACGCAATTCATGAGCAAAATGAGATTGAGAAAAGAGTGTGAAACCTCTATTCAAGCAAGTCTAAGTTAGGAGGCGTGTCATCGCCCTTCTGAGCAACATGAACCCTTTGGAAAGTAGCTTCTTCTGCAAACACAGCATTAGATGTAGTTTAGAATACAACAGTAGATAAAGTCAGTGTATAGTTCATAGTTAAAAGTAAACACGTCTGAACTTATGGTTGCAAAGATAGAAATTTCAACTGCTTGTGCGAATATGTTACTTCTAAATTCAAAGTAAATCCATTGAATGAGTTAACAAATAGACCAAAAAAATCCTAATCCAAAGGGTAACATTTTCAAATACTTCATATACACCTGGGAACTTAGAATTGAGCATGTGATGAGCGTAAAACTTTTGCAATTGATGATATTGGTGGAATGATAACTTAGTATTAGGTCGAATATTGCAAACTATTGCAAACAAAAGGCCCTGATCATCTTTTTCCTGATATTTCAGGGCCAATTATTCAATCGAAATTTAGATGAAAGATCATTATTGCAATAGTTGAAAGACGCAGGCCATATGATATTCCAAATTGTTTTTCCCCATAAAAAATAAAAAAATTAAAAATATGATAACAGTAATAGCAGATAAGAACGACATCATACAGGATTTCAAGAGATAGAGGATTCACCCGCTAAGTGAGCATCTTTCTCCTGAAGAGCTATCCTATTACTTAGCGAAAATAGAATTTATATTCACTGAATACACTGAACCTGATAAAAGAAAACTCTAATTTACTTATCGATGGAAAGAGGTCAACGCAGATCAATTGGGGATTTCTACAATGAATTGCTTTTCAAGATAGGGCTGGGAAAACTGAAACAGTGATTTCAAATGAAAAATTAAGATTTGAATCGGGGTTGGGTTAAAAGATTGTTGAAATCGAAAGAACTGGAATCAACAATTGATCTGGATTTGTGTTAATCTATGTTGGTCTGATACGCTAGCTAATTATCAGTGAATTATAAATTAAAAGCAATGATGCTTACCTCATCAAGGTAGCAGAACATGAACATAGGAAGCAATCTTCGTATCTCTGCAATATTTTAAGAATCCCAGAATATTAAAAGGGCAAACTAACAACAAAATTAGGGTTCACGAATCACAACATAGCAAACACCAACATAAAAAAAACCAATCAGAATTTATATAAAGCAAAATTTGGTGAAAAGGGAAGCATTACAAACATCTTACACAGTGAAGGGGTGGAACTGATGCTCCATCCGAATGATCAAATCAATCAATTTATAGGCATAGGTGAAATCAAAGCAGCCGTTATCACACAATTTATATCCGGAAAGGCATTGCAGCATTTATGAACATAAACCCACCAAGAGACTTTTGTGTCTGAGATCTTCTTCCGTTACAGATGCATTCTTATCGATAATGGCATGTTGGGGTTTTTGAGCGGTTACAGTGGGAAAATTTTAGAAGAAATCGAAGAATTAAACACCTGAGTAAAGAACCTAATTAAGGTGATGCGGACGTGGACAGTAAGGGAGGATGAGCCTTGGATCAAATCCTAGAGAACTACACTCGGGGAGATTGGAAGATCCTAGCCACCACTAACACAAACTGGAATGTATCCTGACCGTTCCGTGACTCAGAAAACACTTCTGTTTTGTAAGTATAGATCTTGTGGTCAAAGGTTTTTTTTTTTTTTTTTAAATTTAAAAGGTTATATTAAAGTTCGACCGAAGTCTACTACCTATAAGTCCAGTTAGTTAGGCAAAGAAATAAAGAAAAATCTTTTTATTCCGATGCAGACGAGTTTCGAACTCAGGTCGCTGGTATCACACCACCCAGCGACTTTACCACTGTAATACAGTGACGTCTGCCTTGTGGTCAAAGGTTAGCTACAAGCCCAAGTAGCTAGTCCAAGTAATTAGCCCACTAACAATGAGCTAGTTAGCTCACTGTTAAACCCACTATCAAATTCGTGGAAAAACGGACTGTACCAGTCGGTAATTCCTCTAGTAGAGGAAAAGATTACAGAAAATCAATAGAGAAAGTGGGATTAGATTTAGGCTGTCTAATGGGGATTCAACTTCCACGAAAAGCGTGGTCTAAACCCCAAATTCAACTTCAACTTCCAGATTCTCGTAGAAGTTGAAATTGAATGCTACTTAGGCGCTCAATGATGTAGCGCCCAAAAAGTGAACTCGCGCTCAATGATATAGCGCCCAAACGAATATTCTCACTAGATCTGATGGCTAATAACATATGTTCCAGATCTGATGGCTGAGATTATCTGGCGCTTTATCATTTAGCGCCCCACCGCTATATAATTCAGCACCAGACTGATGTGTCATGCTATCTAGCACTTTTATCTAGCACTCCCCATTAGACTTGGGTTACTACTTTGCTGATGTGTCCTACTACTTTTTGGTGGATATGGAAGTCCCATTAGACTAAGCCTTAAAATCGCATCACTGGCTGGAAGTAGATCTAGAAAAAAAAACTCCGGCGGCGTAGCAGAGAGAAAAAGAAGAAAATAGAGAGAGAAAGGGCGGGGGGCCCCGTAGCCCACCAAGCTGAGTTCTTGGCGATTCAAATCATCACTCGTACTTGGTAATCTAATCATTTGATATTTACATATTTTTTTAACAGTGAGTAGAAAATATTGATCGAAACAATGCATGCAAGCCGTATACAAGCCATATGCATGCAAGAATCATTTGATATTTACATTCAACGTGAGTTTAAATTTCTCTGCAAAAAATTTAGAGGAAAATCAGCAATGGCCAATGGGGTACATGGGTGGAAGCACAGCCAGGATTCCCCTTCACTAGTGGAAAATGGTGGAGTTAAGCATGCCAGGATCAGACTTAATGACCCAAAGTAAGTCTGCTTCTGTCATGCTTATCCTGGAAGACTTATTTTCAAATAAGTCAGCTTCTATCATGCTTTTGTTGTTTGAAAAAAACAACTGCCTTAATCAGTTGTTTGATAAAACTGACACAAGCAGTTGTTCATTTAAATACAAAATATAAAATATAAACACTAATCGACAGATTCAATCAGTCTTTTAATAAAGCTGAACTTTTTAGCAAAACTGATTCTCCTGAAAGTTTTCTACAAATCTGATTCGTCTGAACCCAAAAAAAAAAAAAATTCTTCATTCAAATTCACCATTCAATTCAAAACCATTCATCACCATTCCATTAAAATTTGAATTCAATTGTACACCATTAAATCAAAACTTGAAACCATTCACACAAAAAAAACTATACAAACAAAAAAGTTGACAGTATCCAAACTACAAACAAAAAAATGACAGAACACCAACCATGATTGCCTAACCCATCACCTGAAGCAGACCTCCATGCATCAACCAAATAATTGTAGACCGACAAATTCTGCGAGTACTCGCTGGTCTCCTTGTCATAGGAAGAAAGGGAGAATACCATAAAGTTCACATTCACAGTTAGTAACAACATTACGGCAGCCAGAAGTATTCTTTCATGGCTTTCACGTAATAGTAGCTACTAGTCCCATCATCCAATAAGCTGAAGAGAATCTTTCGGTACGTCCTATCTACACAAAAACACCTCAACATCATTCCACATAAATGGTAAACCAAATATTAGCACAAAACTGTAAAGCATATAAAACCTAGCCTGCGAGTAGAATGACAGTCACAAAAATGATATTCCAAATGCTATCCTATACAAAGGAAATGAAATGCACAAATATATCCTCCCATGATCCCAAATCGTAAAAGATGCTTCATCAAGTAACATGATATCCATAGCAAAATGGGAAGCCATTAGGGTAACGAAAGACCTGTGATTCTTGGAGAAGTAGTGGTCAGTAAAGTTGGAGAAGTGTCAGCTCAGGCATGACGTTCTCATTCGTCCTGCACAATAGAAGATTGAAAATCGTCAAATAAGGATTCATCTATGTACTAGGATACATGTAAAATTAATGAGTTTCACTGTTAAAAAAATCTAGGACTACAACAATTTTAAAAAAAAAACTGATAACTACTGAAATATGCAAGCTAGCAGCAGCAAAACAAGGAACTCCACACTGTAGCCAAGCTTTTCGTCATTTTAATGAACACAATTCTCAAGCATAAGGAAATGACATTATCAGAGCATCAATCACTAAGAAGGGAAGTACAGGCTTTAGAAGTAACCAAAAACGATGTTAATAGATCATTTAATTAGCAAGACAGAGCAATATTCATCCTTTAATATGCTGTATTGGACAAATAGCTCCAAGGATGTTAATAGATCCTTCAATTGCACCTGACACTGAAGATTAAGAAGCATCCTGTCTTTAATCAATTCCTATATCATGGAGTGACATAATAGAAAACAAGAAAAACGATGCCAGTGACTTCTGTGTTTCTGCTGTACCTCCATCTGAATCACATTGAAAACCAAAAATTGAGGAAAAATGTTCAATTTAATGTTAGATATTGAAGTGGCATCTTGCTATCAGGTAAATTTTAGATTAGTGAGAGGAACACTCCTCATGAATTTCCATGCTAGCAATATGTTTGATAATATTGTACCAGGTCTTCTAAGGATCAGATAACATAAAAGACTCCCTCTAAACATGTCCAAATAGAAAGAGCGACAATGGACGTGTAATACACCCAAACTGCATACAATTACAGTCCAAGTCAAATTTTGAATCATGTTATTTTCCTTGGAACATCGTATAATCAGATATATCTCTACCTTAATATTTCTCTACCTTTATAATCCCTGCTAGGAAATAGGCAGAAGCTAAGCGTAGATTCCTGAACCCACCAACCTGCCAATCACACACAACTTATAGAGTTAATTTACAAGTAGACATAAATAAATAAACAGATCTTTGAAAATCAAGAAGAAATTAAATAACCATATGATCAGCCAAGTTATCACAGCTGTTCAAGCTTTCAATTTCTTCATGCTTGCTCAGCTCCTCAAACAAATCCTCATAAAAATCCTACAAAAGTTCCAAATAAATAAATCTCAACATCAAAATCACAGATCGTATAACAATCTACACACCTATCAAGTAACATGGTTATCAATTAATGCCTTAATCTAATGTAAACCGAAACATTTCAAACAGAAAACAAATATCAAAGATTAATCTCATGCTTTAACCTTAGAAAACTGAGCTATAAACCCCAGATCCAAAAGTATAAGATTTGAGAAAGTAATTATACCCTTCTCTTGGAGACGAAGTCGTTAAGATTGATAGCAGGTAACAACAAACTACCATTCTTCATCATCTGATACAATCTCTTGACTGCAGTAGTAGTCTCCTAAGAAAAACACCAACTAATCTCTCATTCATCATAGTGTTTGCCGATGATTTCAGAAGCAAAACGAATAGATCTAGGGTTACGAAAAAGGGTTTGGTTTTGATTTCTGATGGGGTTAAGATTGAGCTTCGATCTGTGAGATTTGTGAGAGTCTGGTTCGGTTACGTCGTCGTGATATACGATAGGCTTGTAGATCGAAACCCTAAGAATCAGATCAAACTATAAAGATTTGGTATTCTGATTCTTGGATTTAGATTTGGTTTTGAAAATCATTTGTATAGATTTGATTTTGTGGATTTGGTTTTGGTAGAGAGACTGAGAGAGAACGAGAGAGAGAAGGAAAAAAAACAATGGTGTGGTGTATCCAGAGAGATGGTATATGGCGATAGAAACAATGGTGGGGGTTATTGGGTGGAAGCATAAAAGCTTCCCTTGGCTGTCTTATACATACACGATATTTTAGGCCTAGTTTTTTACTATTATATCCCTAGATAAACAACAGACCGTAACTAATTTTTTATTTTTCCTCAAAATACATCTGGCTACGGCGGCCCTATAACTAAATTAGCCTATGGCAGACGTTCATCTAACCCCTAGTCAGACTTAACCAAGCCATTTTCCACTAGTGCTTGTTGGAACCACTCTTAAAGGCCCGGCAAAGAAAAATTGTTACCTAATTTATGTTGGGCCAAAAAGTTTTTGGGAACATCTGTAATAGCAAAAATGTCACCGTACACGTGGCGCGAGATTAAAACTGAAGCAACTTAATAAGCTACAACGAGTCGCATGGTACCACCTCTGAGAATGCTTAGCTTTGAAGCTAAGGCTAAAATTGTAAATGACCCCATAGATATTTCCTTATAAAAGGAAAGCTTGATCGACTTTAGAGGGAGGCTGAAAAATCAGAAAAGGAGGTCCCCAAACACCCACTTCTTCTTCTATCACGCACATAGCTTGAAGCTTGATTAATGGAGCTCAAATCATCAATAAACTTACATACTTACCCGTGGATGTAAAGCATCAATGATGCCGAACCACGTAAAACAAATGTGTTCATTTATGTTTATATTTGCTTATGATTCAATCTTTACTTATCATTTTAGTTTACTTAAATCATTGGTTATTGAAAACGCGGATTTTGCTCTCACAATTTGGCGCTAGAAACAGGAAGAGGTGTCAAAGAATTTATTCTCCTGTGAAACAACAAGATTTCAAAGTTACATTAGCTAAAGAATCAATGCGGAAGAGCTGCGGAACTCCAACAACTATTCGCAGTTCCGAATGACTTTTCCCAGCAAAGTTTCAACTGTTACCTTTGCTTCATCCTAACTGATCTCCAGCAGCAGATCTAAGCTACACCTTACATTTTATTTGTTTCCCGTTAGAAATATCATGCTTTGTTATGATCATACAGATTTAATTTGTTTTGTTTCTCAATTTGTTTTGATTCTCGGACGAATCCCACGCTGCACGAGAGTACGCGTTGCACGAGAGTACGCGCTGCACGAGAGTTTACGCACTGATGCTCGCTCCCGGACTGCTTCTCATACTCCCCCATACATCTGCTGGAATGGCGGCGATCTCACTTGAATAGATGCAAACCCGCAAAGGACGCGATGAACGCGATGGACGTGATGAACGCACTGGACGCGATGAACGCACTGGACGAGATGGACATACTGGACGAGATCCCCGCACTGGACTGGAAAATACCGTTCTAATGCTATGCAACTACTGCATGATGAATGAAAGGAGAAGACCGCTACCAAGCCTAAGGAATGGAGAAGTATGAATGAAGCAACTGCAACATACACTGCACCTGCTCTAACTCTTACTGCGATCGAAGCTCGGTAGACGCTGGAATCAATGTTGTTGTGACCCGCACTTGCACCCCATCACCAATAAAAGCTCGATGGCCTGAAAGCCCTCAACTAGGACCTTTGTCCATGGTGGGTGCAGAAAAGCGCACAAAGCTATACAAAATCTCTGGTCTTCATCCGGTAACTCTTACCATACTTGACTGGGGCAAAGTCAGTATGGGGCGCGCTACGCACTCGACGCTGGAACACGAGGGCAAAGTTAGTAAGGAACGCGCTACGCTCCAACAACATTCCGCAGACCGGCAGCAAAGTCTCGATTGTTACATTTGCTTCATCATATCTGATCCCAATCAGCAGATCTATACTTCGTCTTATATTTTATTCATTTTCCGCCACAAAAACCATGCTTTGTTTAGATACTGATTCATTTTTCTCTCATTCCTTGCCATATAGGAGTGGAGAAGAACACGCAGTTGTTTTGCTTCGGTTGAACGCACCTCAAATCATCACCTAGATGCTGTATTACCGCATTGGCTGTATTACCGCACTTGCTGTGTTACCACACTCGCGATGTTACTGCAATGCGCGAAAAGTTTCCCCCTCTCAATTCAGCTACTACGCCATCTCCCGTACGGAAAAGCATCGGCACTCAAAGCTCAAATTCTGTGTGAAACGACATCGATTCTCAAAGTTCAAATCATAGGCGGAAGAGGATAGTATTTCACACTTGAAAGCGAGCAGAAAAGAAGGACTAAAGAATGGTGTTGCTGCCATGTCGAATGGATGGAACTAATTAATCGAAATTTGTCTTTTGATGTGTTTGGTTTGATAATAAATTCGTAGGGATGGAGATGTGTTAGAGCGGAGAACCATCTTTTGATTTGGCTGGAACCCGCAGTGGCTGGAACCCGCAGTGGCTGGACTGCTTCTCATACTCCCCCATACATCTGCTGGAATGGCGGCGATCTCACTTGAATAGATGCAAACCCGCAAGGGACGCAATGGACGCACTGGACGCAATGCACGAGATAGGCCCAATGGACGCAATGCACGAGATGGGTGCAATGCACGAGATGGGCGCAATGCACGAGATGGGCGCAATGGACGCGATGGACGGACTGGACGGGATGAACGCAATGGACGGGATGGACGCAATGGACGCGATGGACGCAATGGACGCGATGAACTGCGTGATGGACGCACTGGACGCGATGAACTGCGTGATGGACACAATGGACGCGATGGACGCAATGGACGAGAAAATACCGTTCTAATATTATGCAATTACTACATGATGAATAAAAGGAAAAAACCGCTACCAAGCCTAATGAATGAAGCAACTACAACATACCCTGCTCCTGCTCTAACTCTTACTGCAATCGAAGCTCAGAAAACGCTGGAATCAATGTCGCTGTGATCCGCACTTGGCAAGTTACATATAGGGAGTAAAGCCAATCGTCGCATGGAGTAACAAAGGAAATGAAGTCAACGTCGGTAATAGACAAGATGGACTATAGACGGGACTCGATATCGGTACAACACCAGGAGCGGTGAGACGTGGCAACACTGTACACAAAGAGCGGGGATTTTCTCAACTCACAATTCATTGGGTCCAATCAAAGGAAGGTGCATCTCAAGCTTCATTATCTCAGTCACAATGGGGGGGACGCTCAATCCACACCAATCAAAGAAAATTTGAGCCTTACTCAACGGCACCAGGACAACAAAATCAATGCTTCATATCACGGGACCAGGACATTAAAGAATCAAGGCGACATGACGATTCGCAATACCCACTGCTCAGGATTATAATTGAACTTGTTTCCCTGCTCGCAACTCGCACTCCAACTAAAGACCCGCAACAAAACATTAAACACAACCACGGCGCGCAAAAAGGGCGTTCGATAGGATGCCATGACCGTGCCAATTGCAATGGAGAGACCCTATCATTGTTTCCTTGTTGTTCTATTTATTTCTTGCAGGCCCCCATTGGGTGTTAACAGCCAGGATGTGGCTCATGATCGAGACAGGAGACCTGTGGCTTATGGTTCCGCTTGAACTCAAACAACATGGCTACACCGCAAAGGACCGCGACGTCTAAGGAGCGGGACAACTTGCAGTGAATCATGCATGATCAGGGGATCGATAAACACTCGTTATAAATATGGAGCGCTACTCGGACACGTTGCTGGGGCGAATATTCATCTTTAACACTAACACGCGAAGACAAGGGACAGAGCTACTCGGACGCGTGGAACATCCAATGTTGCGATACATTTTTTCAACCAATAAGGGACTACAAGATGAACTACAACTACACTCACCTTACATGAATGCACCAACCCGCCACACTACAATGGTGCCCGGTACCCCCATACCAAACTCATAATGAAAACAACTCATATCTTTTGTCAATTTTCAAAAATATCTATATTGTTTCCATTTCAAAAATATCTATATTGTTTCCATTTCAAACATATCTATATTGTTTCCATTTCAAAAATATATATAATGTTTCCATCATCTTTTGTCAATTTTCATTGATGATTATCATGGCTCATTATGCCCAGAATAATTGCGATACCGTCGAAATCAAACCTTTGATAAGAGTATCCAGCAAACGTATAAATGGGTAAAGCACGTCATGTGTAATCTCTCCAGATTAACCTCGTCAGAGTCTATGAGTGTAAGACCAGAGGTTCCAATCGATAGCAAGAGATGCCTAACATACCACAAACATCCCTATGTTACGGAGCCAAGATCCTGATAGGGAAACACCCCACATATGATTCTGCTTCCCCCTGGCCCGGGCTTAGCAATCAGTGTGACTGGGATAAAACACTCCTCAAATGAATCCGCAATACGGAAATAAAAATTACTCGCAAACCGTACCATCTAGCTATGGTAGCGATGCGCGAAAATGGTAACATAACATGTAACGTACGAGGTAATGTTAGCATGCCTGGTACTAAGTAACTAATCAAAAATTATAGCTAAAAAATTGTTAGCCTTGAGACCCGCTGATATCCTAGTCTATAATTGGGACAATGGACGTGATATGTGTTTGGACGTAACTGGTGTTTCTCCTCTTACAGGCAATGGGGTTCGTGCTTTTATCCCTGGTCAAGCTATTGCTAACGTTGTTGATAAGAAAAAGATTAAGTATTTAGACAAGTGTTCAGCTAATGGCGTTGGCCTTGGTGTCCTCGCCTTCACTACTCTGGGTGAGCTTGGCGGTGATACTATTGAGTTCCTGAAGAGGTTACGTAATTACATGGCTAGTCACGATGCGTATGTTAAGGTTGGAAATTTTCTTTTCCATAGGTTAGGCATTGTCATTCAAAAAGGGATTGGAGCGCAGCTTGTTGCGAGGCTCCCTTCCAACTTGTAACACCCGCAATCCTGACACATCCGAATTTACATAAATGCACTT